>JAVKPL010011352.1:0-49629 GCA_032173675.1 Gastrolobium villosum | reverse complement strand
AAAAATCTTCAACGAAATCTATTTTCCGTCGAAAAACTTACAAAATCAATTTCCTTTGTATTTATTTTATTAATCTGTTTTCGACGAAATTCTTTTTCCGTCAAAAATCTTCGACGGAATCTATTTTCCGTCGAATAACTTCACAAAATCAATTTCTTTTGCATTTATTTTATTCATCCATTTTCGACGGAATTCATTTTCCGTCAAAAATCTTCGACGGAATCCATTTTCCGTCGAAAAACTTCACAAAATCAATTTCTTTTGCATTTATTTTATTCATCCATTTTCGACGGAATTCATTTTCCGTCAAAAATCTTCGACGAAATCCATTTTCCGTCGAAAAACTTCATATCAATTTCTTTTGCATTTATTTTATTCGTCGAAAAACTCACAAAATCAATTTTCTTTGCATTTATTTTATTAATCCATTTTCGACGAAATCCTTTTTCCGTCGAAAAACTTCACAATCAATTTCTTTTGCATTTATTTTAGTCATCCGTTTTCGACAGAATACATTTTTCGTCAAAAATCTTCGACGGAATCCATTTTTCGACGAAAAACTTCATAAAATCAATTTCTTTTGCATTTATTTTATTCATCCATTTTCGACGGAATTCATTTTCCGTCAAAAATCTTCACAAAATCAATTTCTTTTGCATTTATCTTATTCATCCGTTTTCGACGAAATACATTTTTCGTCAAAAATCTTCAACGGAATCCATTTTTCGTCGAAAAACTTCATAATATAATTTCTTTTGCATTTGTTTTATTCATCCATTTTCGACGGAATTCATTCTCCGTCCAAAATCTTCGACGGAATCCATTTTCCGTCGAAAAACTTCACAAAATCAATTTCTTTTGCATTTATTTTATTCATCAATTTTCGACGGAATTCATTTTCTGTCAAAAATCTTCACAAAATCAATTTCTTTTGCATTTATTTTATTCATCTGTTTTCGACGGAATACACTTTTCGTCAAAAATCTTCAATGGAATCCATTTTTCGTCGAAAAACTTCATAAAATCAATTTCTTTTGCATTTATTTTATTCATCCATATTCGACGGAATTCATTTTCCGTCAAAAATCTTCGACGGAATCGATTTTCCGTCGAATAACTTCACAAAATCAATTTCTTTTGCATTTATTTTATTCATCCATTTTCGACGCAATTCTTTTTCCGTCAAAAATCTTCGACGGAATCCATTTTCCGTCGAAAAACTTCACAAAATCAATTTCTTTTGCATTTATTTTATTCATCCATTTTCGACGGAATTCATTTTCCGTCAAAAATCTTCGACGGAATCCATTTTCCGTCGAAAAACTTCACAAAATCAATTTCTTTTGCATTTATTTTATTCATCCGTTTTCGATGGAATTCATTTGCCGTAAAAAATCTTCAATGGAATCCATTTTCCATCAAAAATCTTCTACGGAATCCATTTTCCGTCGAAAAACATCACAAAATCAATTACTTTTGCATTTATTTTATTCATCCGTTTTCGACGGAATACTTTTTTCGTCAAAAATCTTCAACGGAATCCATTTTTCGTCGAAAAGTTAATAAAATCAATTTCTTTTGCATTTATTTTATTCATCCATTTTCAACGGAATTCATTTTCCGTCAAAAATCTTCGACGGAATCCATTTTTGGTCAAAAAACTTCATAAAATCAATTTCTTTTGCATTTATTTTATTCATCCATTTTCGACGGAATCCGTTTTCCATCGAAAAATTTCACAATATCAATATCTTTTGCATTTATTTTATTCATCCATTTTTGACGGAATTCATTTTCCGTCGAAAAACTTCACAAAATAAATTTCTTTTGCAGTAATTTAATTCATCCATTTTCGACGGAATACATTTTCCGTCAAAAATCTTCGACGGAATCCATTTTGCGTCGAAAAACTCACAAAATCAATTTTCTTTGCATTTATTTTATTAATCCGTTTTCGACGAAATCCTTTTTCCGTCGAAAAACTTCACAAAATCAATTTCTTTTGCATTTATTTTAGTCATCCGTTTTCGACGGAAAACATTTTTCGTCAAAAATCTTCGACGGAATCCATTTTTCATCGAAAAACATCATAAAATAATTTCTTTACCATTTATTTTATTCATCCATTTTCGACGGAATTCATTTTCCGTCAAAAATCTTCGACGGAATCCATTTTCCGTCGAAAAACTTCACAAAATCAATTTCTTTTGCAGTTATTTTATTCATCCGTTTTCGACGGAATTCATTTTCCGTCAAAAATCTTCACAAAATCAATTTCTTTTGGATTTATTTAATTAATCCGTTTTCAACGGAATACATTTTTCGTCAAAAATCTTCGACGGGATCCATTTTTCGTCGAAAAACTTCATAAAATCAATTTCTTTTGCATTTATTTTATTCATCCATTTCCGACGGAATTCATTTTCCGTCAAAATCTTTGACAGAATCTATTTTCCGTCGAAAAAATTCACAAAATCAAGTTCTTTTGCATTTATTTTATTCATCCATTTTCGACGGAATTCATTTTCTGTCAAAAATCTTCGACGGAATCCATTTTCCGTCTAAAAACTTCACAAAATCAATTTCTTTTGCATTTATTTTATTAATCCATTTTAGACGAAATTTTTTTTCCGTCGAAAAACTTCACAAAATCAATTTCTTTTGCATTTATTTTATTCATCCATTTTCGACGGAATACATTTTCCGTCAAAAATCTTCGACGGAATCCATTTTGCGTCGAAAAACTCACAAAATCAATTTTCTTTGCATTTATTTTATTAATCTGTTTTCGACGAAATCCTTTTTCCGTCGAAAAACTTCACAATCAATTTCTTTTGCATTTATTTTAGTCATCCGTTTTCGACGGAATACATTTTTCGTCCAAAATCTTCGACGGAATCCATTTTTCGTCAAAAAACTTCATAAAATCAATTTCTTTTGCATTTATTTTATTCATCCATTTTCGACGGAATTCATTTTCCGTCAAAAATCTTCGACGGAATCCATTTTCCGTCGAAAAACTTCACAAAATCAATTTCTTTTGCATTTATTTAATTAATCCGTTTTCAACGGAATACATTTTTCGTCAAAATTCTTCGACGGGATCCATTTTTCGTCGAAAAACTTCATAAAATCATTTTCTTTTGCATTTATTTTATTCATCCATTTCCGACGGAATTCATTTTCCGTCAAAAATCTTCGACGGAATTCATTTTCCGTCAAAAATCTTTGACGGAATCTATTTTCCTTCGAAAAAATTCACAAAATCAAGTTCTTTTGCATTTATTTTATTCATCCATTTTCGACGGAATTCATTTTCTGTCAAAAATCTTCGACGGAATCCATTTTCCGTCGAAAAACTTCACAAAATCAATTTCTTTTGCATTTATTTTACTCATCCATTTTCGACAGAATACATTTTTCGTCAAAAATCTTCGACGGAATCCATTTTCCATCGAAAAACTTCATAAAATCAATTTCTTTTGCATTTATTTTATTCATCCATTTTCGACGGAATTCATTTTCCGTTCTTTCGAAAAACTTCACAAAATCATTCATTTTTCGACGGAATTCGTTTTCCGTCAAAAAACTTCACAAAATCAATTTCTTTTGCATTTATTTTATTCATCCATTTTCGATGGAATACGTTTTTCCGTCAAAAAACTTCACAAAATCAATTTCTTTTGCATTTATTTTATTTCCATTTTCGACGGAAAAAACTTCACAAAATCAATTTCTTTTGCATTTATTTTATTCATCCATTTTCGACGGAATTCATTTTCCGTCAAAAATCTTCGACGGAATCCATTTTCCGTCAAAAATCTTCACAAAATCAATTTCTTTTGCATTTATTTTATTCATTCACAAAATCAATTTCTTTTGCATTTATTTTATACATCCATTTTCGATGGAATCGAAAAATCATTTTTTCAAAAATCTTCAAAAATCTTCGACGGAATCCATTTTCCGTCGAAAAACTTCACAAAATCAATTTCTTTTGCATTTATTTTATTCATCCATTTTCGACGGAATTTTTTCCGTCAAAAATCTTCGACGGAATCCATTTTCCGTCGAAAAACTTCATAAAATCAATTTCTTTTGCATTTATTTTATTCATCCATTTTCGACGGAATTCATTTTCAATTTCTTTTGCATTTAAAAATCTTCGACGGACTCCATTTTCCGTCGAAAAACTTCACAAAATCAATTTCTTTTGCATTTATTTTATTCATCCGTTTTCGATGGAATTCGTTTTCCGTCAAAAAACTTCACAAAATCAATTTCTTTTGCATTTATTTTATTCATCCATTTTCGTCGGAATACATTTTTCGTCAAAAATCTTCAACGAAATCTATTTTCCGTCGAAAAACTTACAAAATCAATTTCCTTTGTATTTATTTTATTAATCTGTTTTCGACGAAATTCTTTTTCCGTCAAAAATCTTCGACGGAATCTATTTTCCGTCGAATAACTTCACAAAATCAATTTCTTTTGCATTTATTTTATTCATCCATTTTCGACGGAATTCATTTTCCGTCAAAAATCTTCGACGGAATCCATTTTCCGTCGAAAAACTTCACAAAATCAATTTCTTTTGCATTTATTTTATTCATCCATTTTCGACGGAATTCATTTTCCGTCAAAAATCTTCGACGAAATCCATTTTCCGTCGAAAAACTTCACAAAATCAATTTCTTTTGCATTTATTTTATTCATCCGTTTTCGACGGAATACATTTTTCGTCAAAAATCCTCAACGGAATCCATTTTTCATCGAAAAATTAATAAAATCAATTTCTTTTGCATTTATTTTATTCATCCATTTTCAACGGAATTCATTTTCCGTCAAAAATCTTCGACGGAATCCATTTTTCGTCGAAAAACTTCACAAAATCAATTTCTTTTGCATTTATTTTATTCATACATTTTCGACGGAATCCGTTTTCCATCGAAAAATTTCACAATATCAATTTCTTTTGCATTTATTTTATTCATCCATTTTCGACGGAATTTATTTTCCGTTGAAAAACTTCACAAAATAAATTTCTTTTGCATTAATTTAATTCATCCATTTTCGACGGAATACATTTTCCGTCAAAAATCTTCGACGGAATCCATTTTGCGTCGAAAAACTCACAAAATCAATTTTCTTTGCATTTATTTTATTAATCCATTTTCGACGAAATCCTTTTTCCGTCGAAAAACTTCACAATCAATTTCTTTTGCATTTATTTTAGTCATCCGTTTTCGACAGAATACATTTTTCGTCAAAAATCTTCGACGGAATCCATTTTTCGACGAAAAACTTCATAAAATCAATTTCTTTTGCATTTATTTTATTCATCCATTTTCGACGGAATTCATTTTCCGTCAAAAATCTTCACAAAATCAATTTCTTTTGCATTTATCTTATTCATCCGTTTTCGACGAAATACATTTTTCGTCAAAAATCTTCAACGGAATCCATTTTTCGTCGAAAAACTTCATAATATAATTTCTTTTGCATTTGTTTTATTCATCCATTTTCGACGGAATTCATTCTCCGTCCAAAATCTTCGACGGAATCCATTTTCCGTCGAAAAACTTCACAAAATCAATTTCTTTTGCATTTATTTTATTCATCAATTTTCGACGGAATTCATTTTCTGTCAAAAATCTTCACAAAATCAATTTCTTTTGCATTTATTTTATTCATCTGTTTTCGACGGAATACACTTTTCGTCAAAAATCTTCAATGGAATCCATTTTTCGTCGAAAAACTTCATAAAATCAATTTCTTTTGCATTTATTTTATTCATCCATATTCGACGGAATTCATTTTCCGTCAAAAATCTTCGACGGAATCGATTTTCCGTCGAATAACTTCACAAAATCAATTTCTTTTGCATTTATTTTATTCATCCATTTTCGACGCAATTCTTTTTCCGTCAAAAATCTTCGACGGAATCCATTTTCCGTCGAAAAACTTCACAAAATCAATTTCTTTTGCATTTATTTTATTCATCCATTTTCGACGGAATTCATTTTCCGTCAAAAATCTTCGACGGAATCCATTTTCCGTCGAAAAACTTCACAAAATCAATTTCTTTTGCATTTATTTTATTCATCCGTTTTCGATGGAATTCATTTGCCGTAAAAAATCTTCAATGGAATCCATTTTCCATCAAAAATCTTCTACGGAATCCATTTTCCGTCGAAAAACATCACAAAATCAATTACTTTTGCATTTATTTTATTCATCCGTTTTCGACGGAATACTTTTTTCGTCAAAAATCTTCAACGGAATCCATTTTTCGTCGAAAAGTTAATAAAATCAATTTCTTTTGCATTTATTTTATTCATCCATTTTCAACGGAATTCATTTTCCGTCAAAAATCTTCGACGGAATCCATTTTTGGTCAAAAAACTTCATAAAATCAATTTCTTTTGCATTTATTTTATTCATCCATTTTCGACGGAATCCGTTTTCCATCGAAAAATTTCACAATATCAATATCTTTTGCATTTATTTTATTCATCCATTTTTGACGGAATTCATTTTCCGTCGAAAAACTTCACAAAATAAATTTCTTTTGCAGTAATTTAATTCATCCATTTTCGACGGAATACATTTTCCGTCAAAAATCTTCGACGGAATCCATTTTGCGTCGAAAAACTCACAAAATCAATTTTCTTTGCATTTATTTTATTAATCCGTTTTCGACGAAATCCTTTTTCCGTCGAAAAACTTCACAAAATCAATTTCTTTTGCATTTATTTTAGTCATCCGTTTTCGACGGAAAACATTTTTCGTCAAAAATCTTCGACGGAATCCATTTTTCATCGAAAAACATCATAAAATAATTTCTTTACCATTTATTTTATTCATCCATTTTCGACGGAATTCATTTTCCGTCAAAAATCTTCGACGGAATCCATTTTCCGTCGAAAAACTTCACAAAATCAATTTCTTTTGCAGTTATTTTATTCATCCGTTTTCGACGGAATTCATTTTCCGTCAAAAATCTTCACAAAATCAATTTCTTTTGGATTTATTTAATTAATCCGTTTTCAACGGAATACATTTTTCGTCAAAAATCTTCGACGGGATCCATTTTTCGTCGAAAAACTTCATAAAATCAATTTCTTTTGCATTTATTTTATTCATCCATTTCCGACGGAATTCATTTTCCGTCAAAATCTTTGACAGAATCTATTTTCCGTCGAAAAAATTCACAAAATCAAGTTCTTTTGCATTTATTTTATTCATCCATTTTCGACGGAATTCATTTTCTGTCAAAAATCTTCGACGGAATCCATTTTCCGTCTAAAAACTTCACAAAATCAATTTCTTTTGCATTTATTTTATTAATCCATTTTAGACGAAATTTTTTTTCCGTCGAAAAACTTCACAAAATCAATTTCTTTTGCATTTATTTTATTCATCCATTTTCGACGGAATACATTTTCCGTCAAAAATCTTCGACGGAATCCATTTTGCGTCGAAAAACTCACAAAATCAATTTTCTTTGCATTTATTTTATTAATCTGTTTTCGACGAAATCCTTTTTCCGTCGAAAAACTTCACAATCAATTTCTTTTGCATTTATTTTAGTCATCCGTTTTCGACGGAATACATTTTTCGTCCAAAATCTTCGACGGAATCCATTTTTCGTCAAAAAACTTCATAAAATCAATTTCTTTTGCATTTATTTTATTCATCCATCTTCGACGGAGTTCATTTTCCGTCAAAATCTTCACAAAATCAATTTTCTTTTGCATTTATTTAATTAATCCGTTTTCAACGGAATACATTTTTCGTCAAAATTCTTCGACGGGATCCATTTTTCGTCGAAAAACTTCATAAAATCATTTTCTTTTGCATTTATTTTATTCATCCATTTCCGACGGAATTCATTTTCCGTCAAAAATCTTCGACGGAATTCATTTTCCGTCAAAAATCTTTGACGGAATCTATTTTCCTTCGAAAAAATTCACAAAATCAAGTTCTTTTGCATTTATTTTATTCATCCATTTTCGACGGAATTCATTTTCTGTCAAAAATCTTCGACGGAATCCATTTTCCGTCGAAAAACTTCACAAAATCAATTTCTTTTGCATTTATTTTACTCATCCATTTTCGACAGAATACATTTTTCGTCAAAAATCTTCGACGGAATCCATTTTCCATCGAAAAACTTCATAAAATCAATTTCTTTTGCATTTATTTTATTCATCCGTTTTCGACGGAATACATTTTCCGTCCAAAATCTTCGACGGACTCCATTTTCCGTCGAAAAACTTCACAAAATCAATTTCTTTTGCATTTATTTTATTCATCCGTTTTCGATGGAATTCGTTTTCCGTCAAAAAACTTCACAAAATCAATTTCTTTTGCATTTATTTTATTCATCCATTTTCGTCGGAATACATTTTTCGTCAAAAATCTTCAACGAAATCTATTTTCCGTCGAAAAACTTACAAAATCAATTTCCTTTGTATTTATTTTATTAATCTGTTTTCGACGAAATTCTTTTTCCGTCAAAAATCTTCGACGGAATCTATTTTCCGTCGAATAACTTCACAAAATCAATTTCTTTTGCATTTATTTTATTCATCCATTTTCGACGGAATTCATTTTCCGTCAAAAATCTTCGACGGAATCCATTTTCCGTCGAAAAACTTCACAAAATCAATTTCTTTTGCATTTATTTTATTCATCCATTTTCGACGGAATTCATTTTCCGTCAAAAATCTTCGACGAAATCCATTTTCCGTCGAAAAACTTCACAAAATCAATTTCTTTTGCATTTATTTTATTCATCCGTTTTCGACGGAATACACTTTTCGTCAAAAATCCTCAACGGAATCCATTTTTCATCGAAAAATTAATAAAATCAATTTCTTTTGCATTTATTTTATTCATCCATTTTCGACGGAATCCGTTTTCCATCGAAAAATTTCACAATATCAATATCTTTTGCATTTATTTTATTCATCCATTTTTGAAAAACTTCCGTCACAAAATCAATTTCTTTTGCATTTATTTTATTTTCATACATTTTCGACGGAATCCGTTTTCCATCGAAAAATTTCACAATATCAATTTCTTTTGCATCATTTTATTCATCCAATTTCATTTTCGTCAAAAATCTTCAAAAAATCAATTTCTTTTGCATTTATTTTATTCATCCGTTTTCGACGGAATTTGTTTTCCGTCGAAAAACTTCACAAAATAAATTTCTTTTGCATTTAATTTAATTCATCCATTTTCGACGGAATACATTTTCCGTCAAAAATCTTCGACGGAATCCATTTTGCGTCGAAAAACTCACAAAATCAATTTTCTTTGCATTTATTTTATTAATCCATTTTCGACGAAATCCTTTTTCCGTCGAAAAACTTCACAATCAATTTCTTTTGCATTTATTTTAGTCATCCGTTTTCGACAGAATACATTTTTCGTCAAAAATCTTCGACGGAATCCATTTTTCGACGAAAAACTTCATAAAATCAATTTCTTTTGCATTTATTTTATTCATCCATTTTCGACGGAATTCATTTTCCGTCAAAAATCTTCACAAAATCAATTTCTTTTGCATTTATCTTATTCATCCGTTTTCGACGAAATACATTTTTCGTCAAAAATCTTCAACGGAATCCATTTTTCGTCGAAAAACTTCATAATATAATTTCTTTTGCATTTGTTTTATTCATCCATTTTCGACGGAATTCATTCTCCGTCCAAAATCTTCGACGGAATCCATTATCCGTCGAAAAACTTCACAAAATCAATTTCTTTTGCATTTATTTTATTCATCAATTTTCGACGGAATTCATTTTCTGTCAAAAATCTTCACAAAATCAATTTCTTTTGCATTTATTTTATTCATCTGTTTTCGACGGAATACACTTTTCGTCAAAAATCTTCAATGGAATCCATTTTTCGTCGAAAAACTTCATAAAATCAATTTCTTTTGCATTTATTTTATTCATCCATATTCGACGGAATTCATTTTCCGTCAAAAATCTTCGACGGAATCGATTTTCCGTCGAATAACTTCACAAAATCAATTTCTTTTGCATTTATTTTATTCATCCATTTTCGACGCAATTCTTTTTCCGTCAAAAATCTTCGACGGAATCCATTTTCCGTCGAAAAACTTCACAAAATCAATTTCTTTTGCATTTATTTTATTCATCCATTTTCGACGGAATTCATTTTCCGTCAAAAATCTTCGACGGAATCCATTTTCCGTCGAAAAACTTCACAAAATCAATTTCTTTTGCATTTATTTTATTCATCCGTTTTCGATGGAATTCATTTGCCGTAAAAAATCTTCAATGGAATCCATTTTCCATCAAAAATCTTCTACGGAATCCATTTTCCGTCGAAAAACATCACAAAATCAATTACTTTTGCATTTATTTTATTCATCCGTTTTCGACGGAATACTTTTTTCGTCAAAAATCTTCAACGGAATCCATTTTTCGTCGAAAAGTTAATAAAATCAATTTCTTTTGCATTTATTTTATTCATCCATTTTCAACGGAATTCATTTTCCGTCAAAAATCTTCGACGGAATCCATTTTTGGTCAAAAAACTTCATAAAATCAATTTCTTTTGCATTTATTTTATTCATCCATTTTCGACGGAATCCGTTTTCCATCGAAAAATTTCACAATATCAATATCTTTTGCATTTATTTTATTCATCCATTTTTGACGGAATTCATTTTCCGTCGAAAAACTTCACAAAATAAATTTCTTTTGCAGTAATTTAATTCATCCATTTTCGACGGAATACATTTTCCGTCAAAAATCTTCGACGGAATCCATTTTGCGTCGAAAAACTCACAAAATCAATTTTCTTTGCATTTATTTTATTAATCCGTTTTCGACGAAATCCTTTTTCCGTCGAAAAACTTCACAAAATCAATTTCTTTTGCATTTATTTTAGTCATCCGTTTTCGACGGAAAACATTTTTCGTCAAAAATCTTCGACGGAATCCATTTTTCATCGAAAAACATCATAAAATAATTTCTTTACCATTTATTTTATTCATCCATTTTCGACGGAATTCATTTTCCGTCAAAAATCTTCGACGGAATCCATTTTCCGTCGAAAAACTTCACAAAATCAATTTCTTTTGCAGTTATTTTATTCATCCGTTTTCGACGGAATTCATTTTCCGTCAAAAATCTTCACAAAATCAATTTCTTTTGGATTTATTTAATTAATCCGTTTTCAACGGAATACATTTTTCGTCAAAAATCTTCGACGGGATCCATTTTTCGTCGAAAAACTTCATAAAATCAATTTCTTTTGCATTTATTTTATTCATCCATTTCCGACGGAATTCATTTTCCGTCAAAATCTTTGACAGAATCTATTTTCCGTCGAAAAAATTCACAAAATCAAGTTCTTTTGCATTTATTTTATTCATCCATTTTCGACGGAATTCATTTTCTGTCAAAAATCTTCGACGGAATCCATTTTCCGTCTAAAAACTTCACAAAATCAATTTCTTTTGCATTTATTTTATTAATCCATTTTAGACGAAATTTTTTTTCCGTCGAAAAACTTCACAAAATCAATTTCTTTTGCATTTATTTTATTCATCCATTTTCGACGGAATACATTTTCCGTCAAAAATCTTCGACGGAATCCATTTTGCGTCGAAAAACTCACAAAATCAATTTTCTTTGCATTTATTTTATTAATCTGTTTTCGACGAAATCCTTTTTCCGTCGAAAAACTTCACAATCAATTTCTTTTGCATTTATTTTAGTCATCCGTTTTCGACGGAATACATTTTTCGTCCAAAATCTTCGACGGAATCCATTTTTCGTCAAAAAACTTCATAAAATCAATTTCTTTTGCATTTATTTTATTCATCCATTTTCGACGGAATTCATTTTCCGTCAAAAATCTTCGACGGAATCCATTTTCCGTCGAAAAACTTCACAAAATCAATTTCTTTTGCATTTATTTAATTAATCCGTTTTCAACGGAATACATTTTTCGTCAAAATTCTTCGACGGGATCCATTTTTCGTCGAAAAACTTCATAAAATCATTTTCTTTTGCATTTATTTTATTCATCCATTTCCGACGGAATTCATTTTCCGTCAAAAATCTTCGACGGAATTCATTTTCCGTCAAAAATCTTTGACGGAATCTATTTTCCTTCGAAAAAATTCACAAAATCAAGTTCTTTTGCATTTATTTTATTCATCCATTTTCGACGGAATTCATTTTCTGTCAAAAATCTTCGACGGAATCCATTTTCCGTCGAAAAACTTCACAAAATCAATTTCTTTTGCATTTATTTTACTCATCCATTTTCGACAGAATACATTTTTCGTCAAAAATCTTCGACGGAATCCATTTTCCATCGAAAAACTTCATAAAATAAATTTCTTTTGCATTAATTTAATTCATCCATTTTCGACGGAATACATTTTCCGTCCAAAATCTTCGACGGACTCCATTTTCCGTCGAAAAACTTCACAAAATCAATTTCTTTTGCATTTATTTTATTCATCCGTTTTCGATGGAATTCG
The DNA here is from genome assembly GCA_032173675.1 of Gastrolobium villosum. Lineage (NCBI taxonomy): Eukaryota > Viridiplantae > Streptophyta > Magnoliopsida > Fabales > Fabaceae > Gastrolobium > Gastrolobium villosum. The sequence continues at coordinate 37,085 of JAVKPL010011352.1, read as the reverse complement.
TTTTCCGTCAAAAAACTTCACAAAATCAATTTCTTTTGCATTTATTTTATTCATCCATTTTCGACGGAATACATTTTTCGTCAAAAATCTTCAACGAAATCTATTTTCCGTCGAAAAACTTACAAAATCAATTTCCTTTGTATTTATTTTATTAATCTGTTTTCGACGAAATTCTTTTTCCGTCAAAAATCTTCGACGGAATCTATTTTCCGTCGAATAACTTCACAAAATCAATTTCTTTTGCATTTATTTTATTCATCCATTTTCGACGGAATTCATTTTCCGTCAAAAATCTTCGACGGAATCCATTTTCCGTCGAAAAACTTCACAAAATCAATTTCTTTTGCATTTATTTTATTCATCCATTTTCGACGGAATTCATTTTCCGTCAAAAATCTTCGACGAAATCCATTTTCCGTCGAAAAACTTCACAAAATCAATTTCTTTTGCATTTATTTTATTCATCCGTTTTCGACGGAATACATTTTTCGTCAAAAATCCTCAACGGAATCCATTTTTCATCGAAAAATTAATAAAATCAATTTCTTTTGCATTTATTTTATTCATCCATTTTCAACGGAATTCATTTTCCGTCAAAAATCTTCGACGGAATCCATTTTTCGTCGAAAAACTTCACAAAATCAATTTCTTTTGCATTTATTTTATTCATACATTTTCGACGGAATCCGTTTTCCATCGAAAAATTTCACAATATCAATTTCTTTTGCATTTATTTTATTCATCCATTTTCGACGGAATTTATTTTCCGTTGAAAAACTTCACAAAATAAATTTCTTTTGCATTAATTTAATTCATCCATTTTCGACGGAATACATTTTCCGTCAAAAATCTTCGACGGAATCCATTTTGCGTCGAAAAACTCACAAAATCAATTTTCTTTGCATTTATTTTATTAATCCATTTTCGACGAAATCCTTTTTCCGTCGAAAAACTTCACAATCAATTTCTTTTGCATTTATTTTAGTCATCCGTTTTCGACAGAATACATTTTTCGTCAAAAATCTTCGACGGAATCCATTTTTCGACGAAAAACTTCATAAAATCAATTTCTTTTGCATTTATTTTATTCATCCATTTTCGACGGAATTCATTTTCTGTCAAAAATCCTCGACAGAACCCATTTTCCGTCGAAAAACTTCGCAAAATCAATTTCTTTTGCATTTATTTTATTCATCCGTTTTCGACGGAATTCATTTTCCGTCAAAAATCTTCACAAAATCAATTTCTTTTGCATTTATTTTATTAATCCGTTTTCGACGGAAAACATTTTTCGTCAAAAATCTTCAACGAAATCTATTTTGCGTCGAAAAACTTCATAAAGTCAATTTCTTTTGCATTTATTTTATTCATCCGTTTTCGACGGAATTCATTTTCCGTCAAAAATCTTCGACGGAATCCATTTTCCATCAAAAATCTTCTACGGAATCCATTTTCCGTCGAAAAACTTCAAAAAATCAATTTCTTTTGCATTTATTTTATTATTCCGTTTTCGACGAAATTCCTTATCTGTTGAAAAACTTCACAAAATCAATTTCTTTTGCATTTATTTTATTCATCCATTTTCGACGGAATTCATTTTCCGTCAAAAATCTTCGACGGAATCAATTTTCCGTCGAAAAACTTCACAAAATCAATTTCTTTTGCATTTATTTTATTCATCCTTTTTCGGTGGAATTCATTTTCCGTCAAAAATCTTCGACGGAATCCATTTTCCGTCGAAAAACTTCCCAAAATCAATTTCTTTTCATTTATTTTATTCATCCGTTTTCGACGGAATTCATTTTCCGTCAAAAATCTTCGACGGAAACCATTTTCCATCAAAAATCTTCTTCGGAATCCATTTTCCGTCGAAAAACTTCAAAAAATCAATTTCTTTTAGTTTTATTTTTTTAATCCATGTTCGACGGAATTCATTTTCCGTTGAAAAACTTCACAAAATAAATTTCTTTTGCACTAATTTAATTCATTCATTTTGGATGAAATACATTTTCTGTCAAAAATCTTCGACGGAATCCATTTTCCGTCGAAAAACTTCACAAAATCAATTTCTTTTGCATTTATTTTATTAATCCGTTTTCGACGAAATTCTTTTTCCGTCGAAAAACTTCACAAAATCAATTTCTTTTGCATTTATTTTATTCATCTATTTTCGACGGAATACATTTTTCGTCAAAAATCTTCGACGGAATCCATTTTCCATCGAAAAACTTCATAAAATCAATTTCTTTTGCATTTATTTTATTCATCCATTTTCGACGGAATTCATTTTCCGTCCAAAATCTTCGACGGACTCCATTTTCCGTCGAAAAACTTCACAAAATCAATTTCTTTTGCATTTATTTTATTCATCCGTTTTCGATGGAATTCGTTTTCCGTCAAAAAACTTCACAAAATCAAGTTCTTTTGCATTTATTTTATTCATCCATTTTCGACGGAATACATTTTTCGTCAAAAATCTTCAACGGAATCTATTTTCCGTCGAAAAACTTACAAAATCAATTTCCTTTGTATTTATTTTATTAATCTGTTTTCGACGAAATTCTTTTTCCGTCAAAAATCTTCTACGGAATCTATTTTCCGTCGAATAAGTTCACAAAATCAATTTCTTTTGCATTTATTTTATTCATCCATTTTCGACGGAATTCTTTTTCCGTCAAAAATCTTCGACGGAATCCATTTTCCGTCGAAAAACTTCACAAAATCAATTTCTTTTGCATTTATTTTATTCATCCATTTTCGACGGAATTCATTTTCCGTCAAAAATCTTCGATGGAATCCATTTTCCGTCGAAAAACTTCACAAAATCAATTTCTTTTGCATTTATTTTATTCATCCGTTTTCGACGGAATACATTTTTCGTCAAAAATCCTCAACGGAATCCATTTTTTATCGAAAAATTAATAAAATCAATTTCTTTTGCATTTATTTTATTCATCCATTTTCAACGGAATTCATTTTCCGTCAAAAATCTTCGACGGAATCCATTTTTCGTCGAAAAACTTCTTAAAATCAATTTCTTTTGCATTTATTTTATTCATCCATTTTCGACGGAATCCATTTTCCATCGAAAAATTTCACAATATCAATTTCTTTTGCATTTATTTTATTCATCCATTTTCGACGGAATCCATTTTCCGTCGAAAAACTTCACAAAATAAATTTCTTTTCAATTAATTTAATTCATCCATTTTCGACGGAATACATTTTCGGTCAAAAATCTTCGACGGAATCCATTTTCCGTCGAAAAACTTCACAAAATCAATTTCTTTTTTCATTTATTTTATTCATCCGTTTTCGACGGAATTCATTTTCCATCAAAAATCTTCAATGGAATCCATTATCCGTCGAAAAACTGCACATAATCAATTTCTTTTGCATTTACTTTATTATTCATATGTTTTCGTCGGAATTTGTTTTCTGTCGAAAAACTTCACAAAATCAATTTCTTTTGAATTTATTTTATTCATCCGTTTTCGAAGGAATCCGTTTTACGTCGAAAAACTTCATAAAATCAATTTCTTTTGCATTTATTTTATTCATCCATTTTCGACCGAATTCATTTTCCGTCAAAAATCTTCGACGGAATCCATTTTCCATCAAAAATCTTCTACGGAATCCATTTTCCGTCGAAAAACTTCAAAAATCAATTTCTTTTACATTTATTTTATTAATCCATTTTCGACGGAATTCATTCTCCGTCCAAAATCTTCGACGGAATCCATTTTCCGTCGAAAAACTTCACAAAATCAATTTCTTTTGCATTTATTTTATTAATCCGTTTTCGACCAAAGTCTTTTTCCATCGAGAAACTTCACAAAATGAATTTCTTTTGCTTTTATTTTATTCATCCATTTTCGACGGAATACATTTTTTGTCAAAAATCTTCGACGGAATTCATTTTCCATCGAAAATCTTCAAAAAATCAATTTCTTTTGCATTTATTTTATTCATCCATTTTCGACAATTTATTTCACAAAATCAATTTCTTTTGCATTTATTTTATTCATCCGTTTTCGACGGAATACATTTTTCGTCAAAAATCTTCAACGGAATCCATTTTTCGTCGAAAAACTTCATAAAATCAATTTCTTTTGCATTTATTTTATTCATCCATTTTCGACGGAATCCATTTTGCGTCGAAAAACTCACAAAATCAATTTTCTTTGCATTTATTTTATTAATCCATTTTCGACGAAATCCTTTTTCCGTCGAAAAACTTCACAATCAATTTCTTTTGCATTTATTTTAGTCATCCGTTTTCGACAGAATACATTTTTCGTCAAAAATCTTCGACGGAATCCATTTTTCGACGAAAAACTTCATAAAATCAATTTCTTTTGCATTTATTTTATTCATCCATTTTCGACGGAATTCATTTTCTGTCAAAAATCCTCGACAGAACCCATTTTCCGTCGAAAAACTTCGCAAAATCAATTTCTTTTGCATTTATTTTATTCATCCGTTTTCGACGGAATTCATTTTCCGTCAAAAATCTTCACAAAATCAATTTCTTTTGCATTTATTTTATTAATCCGTTTTCGACGGAAAACATTTTTCGTCAAAAATCTTCAACGAAATCTATTTTGCGTCGAAAAACTTCATAAAGTCAATTTCTTTTGCATTTATTTTATTCATCTGTTTTCGACGGAATTCATTTTCCGTCAAAAATCTTCGACGGAATCCATTTTCCATCAAAAATCTTCTACGGAATCCATTTTCTGTCGAAAAACTTCAAAAAATCTTTTTCTTTTGCATTTATTTTATTATTCCGTTTTCGACGAAATTCCTTATCTGTTGAAAAACTTCACAAAATCAATTTCTTTTGCATTTATTTTATTCATCCATTTTCGACGGAATTCATTTTCCGTCAAAAATCTTCGACGGAATCAATTTTCCGTCGAAAAACTTCACAAAATCAATTTCTTTTGGATTTATTTTATTCATCCTTTTTCGGTGGAATTCATTTTCCGTCAAAAATCTTCGACGGAATCCATTTTCCGTCGAAAAACTTCCCAAAATCAATTTCTTTTCATTTATTTTATTCATCCGTTTTCGACGGAATTCATTTTCCGTCAAAAATCTTCGACGGAAACCATTTTCCATCAAAAATCTTCTTCGGAATCCATTTTCCGTCGAAAAACTTCAAAAAATCAATTTCTTTTAGTTTTATTTTTTTAATCCATGTTCGACGGAATTCATTTTCCGTCGAAAAACTTCACAAAATCAATTTCTTTTGCATTTATTTTATTCATCCGTTTTCGATGGAATTCGTTTTCCGTCAAAAAACTTCACAAAATCAATTTCTTTTGCATTTATTTTATTCATCCATTTTCGACGGAATACATTTTTCGTCAAAAATCTTCAACGGAATCTATTTTCCGTCGAAAAACTTCACAAAATCAATTTCCTTTGTATTTATTTTATTAATCTGTTTTCGACGAAATTCTTTTTCCGTCAAAAATCTTCACAAAATTCAAAAATCAATTTCTTTTGCATTTATTTTATTCATCCATTTTCGACGGAATTCATTTTCCGTCAAAAATCTTCGACGGAATCCATTTTCCGTCGAAAAACTTCACAAAATCAATTTCTTTTGCATTTATTTTATTCATCCATTTTCGACGGAATTCATTTTCCGTCAAAAATCTTCGACGGAATCCATTTTCCGTCGAAAAACTTCACAAAATCAATTTCTTTTGCATTTATTTTATTCATCCGTTTTCGACGGAATTTTTTCGTCAAAAATCCTCAACGGAATCCATTTTTTATCGAAAAATTAATAAAATCAATTTCTTTTGCATTTATTTTATTCATCCATTTTCAACGGAATTCATTTTCCGTCAAAAATCTTCGACGGAATTTTTTCGTCGAAAAACTTCTTAAAATCAATTTCTTTTGCATTTATTTTATTCATCCATTTTCGACGGAATCCGTTTTCCATCGAAAAATTTCACAATATCAATTTCTTTTGCATTTATTTTATTCATCCATTTTCGACGGAATCCATTTTCCGTCGAAAAACTTCACAAAATAAATTTCTTTTCAATTAATTTAATTCATCCATTTTCGACGGAATACATTTTCCGTCAAAAATCTTCGACGGAATCCATTTTCCGTCGAAAAACTTCCCAAAATCAATTTCTTTTCATTTATTTTATTCATCCGTTTTCGACGGAATTCATTTTCCATCAAAAATCTTCAATGGAATCCATTATCCGTCGAAAAACTGCACATAATCAATTTCTTTTGCATTTACTTTATTCATATGTTTTCGTCGGAATTTGTTTTCTGTCGAAAAACTTCACAAAATCAATTTCTTTTGAATTTATTTTATTCATCCGTTTTCGAAGGAATCCGTTTTACGTCGAAAAACTTCATAAAATCAATTTCTTTTGCATTTATTTTATTCATCCATTTTCGACCGAATTCATTTTCCGTCAAAAATCTTCGACGGAATCCATTTTCCATCAAAAATCTTCTACGGAATCCATTTTCCGTCGAAAAACTTCAAAAATCAATTTCTTTTACATTTATTTTATTAATCCATTTTCGACGGAATTCATTCTCCGTCCAAAATCTTCGACGGAATCCATTTTCCGTCGAAAAACTTCACAAAATCAATTTCTTTTGCATTTATTTTATTAATCCGTTTTCGACCAAAGTCTTTTTCCATCGAGAAACTTCACAAAATGAATTTCTTTTGCTTTTATTTTATTCATCCGTTTTCGACGGAATACATTTTTTGTCAGAAATCTTCGACGGAATTCATTTTCCATCGAAAATCTTCAAAAAATCAATTTCTTTTGCATTTATTTTATTCATCCATTTTCGACGGAATTCATTTTCCGTCCAAAATCTTCACAAAATCAATTTCTTTTGCATTTATTTTATTCATCCGTTTTCGACGGAATACATTTTTCGTCAAAAATCTTCAACGGAATCCATTTTTCGTCGAAAAACTTCATAAAATCAATTTCTTTTGCATTTATTTTATTCATCCATTTTCGACGGAATTCATTTTCCATCAAAAATCTTCGACCGAATCCATTTTCCGTCTAAAAACTTCACAAAATCAATTTCTTTTGCATTTATTTTGTTCATCCGTTTTCGACGGAATACATTTTTCGTCAAAAATCCTCAACGGAATCCATTTTTCATCGAAAAATTAATAAAATCAATTTCTTTTGCATTTATTTTATTCATCCATTTTCAACGGAATTCATTTTCCATCAAAAATCTTCGACGGAATCCATTTTTCGTCGAAAAACTTCTTAAAATCAATTTCTTTTGCATTTATTTTATTCATCCATTTTCGACGGAATCCGTTTTCCATCGAAAAATTTCACAATATCAATTTCTTTTGCATTTATTTTATTCATCCATTTTCGACGGAATTTATTTTCCGTTGAAAAACTTCACAAAATAAATTTCTTTTGCATTAATTTAATTCATCCATTTTCGACGGAATACATTTTCCGTCAAAAATCTTCGACGGAATCCATTTTGCGTCGAAAAACTCACAAAATCAATTTTCTTTGCATTTATTTTATTAATCCATTTTCGACGAAATCCTTTTTCCGTCGAAAAACTTCACAATCAATTTCTTTTGCATTTATTTTAGTCATCCGTTTTCGACGGAATACATTTTTCGTCAAAAATCTTCGACGGAATCCATTTTTCGACGAAAAACTTCATAAAATCAATTTCTTTTGCATTTATTTTATTCATCCATTTTCGACGGAATTCATTTTCTGTCAAAAATCCTCGACAGAACCCATTTTCCGTCGAAAAACTTCGCAAAATCAATTTCTTTTGCATTTATTTTATTCATCCGTTTTCGACGGAATTCATTTTCCGTCAAAAATCTTCACAAAATCAATTTCTTTTGCATTTATTTTATTAATCCGTTTTCGACGGAAAACATTTTTCGTCAAAAATCTTCAACGAAATCTATTTTGCGTCGAAAAACTTCATAAAGTCAATTTCTTTTGCATTTATTTTATTCATCCGTTTTCGACGGAATTCATTTTCCGTCAAAAATCTTCGATCTTCGACGGAATCCATTTTCCATCAAAAATCTTCTACGGAATCCATTTTCCGTCGAAAAACTTCAAAAAATCAATTTCTTTTGCATTTATTTTATTATTCCGTTTTCGACGAAATTCCTTATCTGTCGAAAAACTTCACAAAATCAATTTCTTTTGCATTTATTTTATTCATCCATTTTCGACGGAATTCATTTTCCGTCAAAAATCTTCGACGGAATCCATTTTCCGTCGAAAAACTTCACAAAATCAATTTCTTTTGCATTTATTTTATTCATCCTTTTTCGGTGGAATTCATTTTCCGTCAAAAATCTTCGACGGAATCCATTTTCCATCGAAAAACTTCCCAAAATCAATTTCTTTTCATTTATTTTATTCATCCGTTTTCGACGGAATTCATTTTCCGTCAAAAATCTTCGACGGAATCCATTTTCCATCAAAAATCTTCTTCGGAATCCATTTTCCGTCGAAAAACTTCAAAAAATCAATTTCTTTTAGTTTTATTTTTTTAATCCATGTTCGATGGAATTCATTTTCCGTTGAAAAACTTCACAAAATAAATTTCTTTTGCACTAATTTAATTCATTCATTTTGGACGAAATACATTTTCTGTCAAAAATCTTCGACGGAATCCATTTTCCGTCGAAAAACTTCACAAAATCAATTTCTTTTGCATTTATTTTATTCATCCATTTTCGACGGAATACATTTTCCGTAAAAAATCTTCGACAGAATCCATTTTCCGTCGAAAAACTTCACAAAATCAATTTCTTTTGCATTTATTTTATTCATCCGTTTTCGATGGAATTCATTTTCCGTCAAAAATCTTCGATGGAATCCATTTTCCGTCGAAAAACTGCACATAATCAATTTCTTTTGCATTTACTTTATTCATCTGTTTTCGTCGGAATTTGTTTTCTGTCGAAAAACTTCACAAAATCAATTTCTTTTGAATTTATTTTATTCATCCGTTTTCGAAGTAATCCGTTTTACGTCGAAAAACTTCATAAAATCAATTTCTTTTGCATTTATTTTATTCATCCATTTTCGACCGAATTCATTTTCCGTCAAAAATCTTCGACGGAATCCATTTTCCATCAAAAATCTTCTACGGAATCCATTTTCCGTCGAAAAACTTCAAAAATCAATTTCTTTTACATTTATTTTATTAATCCATTTTCGACGAAATTCATTCTCCGTCCAAAATCTTCGACGGAATCCATTTTCCGTCGAAAAACTTCACAAAATCAATTTCTTTTGCATTTATTTTATTAATCCGTTTTCGACGAAAGTCTTTTTCCATCGAGAAACTTCACAAAATGAATTTCTTTTGCTTTTATTTTATTCATCCATTTTCGACGGAATCCATTTTCCCTCAAAAATCTTCGACGGAATTCATTTTCCATCGAAAATCTTCAAAAAATCAATTTCTTTTGCATTTATTTTATTCATCCATTTTCGACGGAATTCATTTTCCGTCCAAAATCTTCACAAAATCAATTTCTTTTGCATTTATTTTATTCATCCGTTTTCGACGGAATACATTTTTCGTCAAAAATCTTCAACGGAATCCATTTTTCGTCGAAAAACTTCACAAAATCAATTTCTTTTGCATTTATTTTATTCATCCATTTTCGACGGAATTCATTTTCCGTCAAAAATCTTCGACGGAATCCATTTTCCATCGAAAAACTTCACAAAATCAATTTCTTTTGAATTTATTTTATTCATCCGTTTTCGACGGAATACATTTTTCGTCAAAAATCCTCAACGGAATCCATTTTTCATCAAAAAATTAATAAAATCAATTTCTTTTGCATTTATTTTATTCATCCATTTTCGACGGAATTCATTTTCCGTCAAAAATCTTCGACGGAATCCATTTTCCGTCGAAAACTTCAAAAATCAATTTCTTTTACATTTATTTTATTAATCCATGTTCGACGGAATTCATTTTCCGTTGAAACACTTCAAAAAATAAATTTCTTTTGCATTAATTTAATTCATTCATTTTCGACGGAAAACATTTTTCGTCAAAAATCTTCGACGGAATCCATTTTGCGTCGAAAATCTTCAAAAAATCAATTTCTTTTGCATTTATTTTATTCATCCATTTTCGACGGAATTCATTTTCCGTCCAAAATCTTCACAAAATCAATTTCTTTTGCATTTATTTTATTCATCCGTTTTCGACGGAATACATTTTTCGTCAAAAATCTTCAACGGAATCCATTTTTCGTCGAAAAACTTCATAAAATCAATTTCTTTTGCATTTATTTTATTCATCCATTTTCGACGGAATTCATTTTCCATCAAAAATCTTCGACGGAATCCATTTTCCGTCTAAAAACTTCAAAAAATCAATTTCTTTTGCATTTATTTTATTAATCCATTTTCGACGAAATTCTTTTTCCGTCGAAAAACTTCACAAAATCAATTTCTTTTGCATTTATTTTATTCATCCATTTTCGACGGAATACATTTTCCGTCAAAAATCTTCGATGGAATCCATTTTGCGTCGAAAAACTCACAAAATCAATTTTCTTTGCATTTATTTTATTAATCCGTTTTCGACGAAATCCTTTTTCCGTCGAAAAACTTCACAATCAATTTCTTTTGCATTTATTTTATTCATCCGTTTTCGACGGAATACATTTTTCGTCAAAAATCTTCAACGAAATCCATTTTTCGTCGAAAAACTTCACAAAATCAATTTCTTTTGCATTTATTTTATTCATCCATTTTCGACGGAATTCATTTTCCGTCAAAAATCTTCGACGGAATCCATTTTCCATCGAAAAACTTCACAAAATCAATTTCTTTTGAATTTATTTTATTCATCCGTTTTCGACGGAATACATTTTTCGTCAAAAATCCTCAACGGAATCCATTTTTCATCAAAAAATTAATAAAATCAATTTCTTTTGCATTTATTTTATTCATCCATTTTCGACGGAATTCATTTTCCGTCAAAAATCTTCGACGGAATCCATTTTCCGTCGAAAACTTCAAAAATCAATTTCTTTTACATTTATTTTATTAATCCATGTTCGACGGAATTCATTTTCCGTTGAAACACTTCAAAAAATAAATTTCTTTTGCATTAATTTAATTCATTCATTTTCGACGGAAAACATTTTTCGTCAAAAATCTTCGACGGAATCCATTTTGCGTCGAAAATCTTCAAAAAATCAATTTCTTTTGCATTTATTTTATTCATCCATTTTCGACGGAATTCATTTTCCGTCCAAAATCTTCACAAAATCAATTTCTTTTGCATTTATTTTATTCATCCGTTTTCGACGGAATACATTTTTCGTCAAAAATCTTCAACGGAATCCATTTTTCGTCGAAAAACTTCATAAAATCAATTTCTTTTGCATTTATTTTATTCATCCATTTTCGACGGAATTCATTTTCCATCAAAAATCTTCGACGGAATCCATTTTCCGTCTAAAAACTTCAAAAAATCAATTTCTTTTGCATTTATTTTATTAATCCATTTTCGACGAAATTCTTTTTCCGTCGAAAAACTTCACAAAATCAATTTCTTTTGCATTTATTTTATTCATCCATTTTCGACGGAATACATTTTCCGTCAAAAATCTTCGATGGAATCCATTTTGCGTCGAAAAACTCACAAAATCAATTTTCTTTGCATTTATTTTATTAATCCGTTTTCGACGAAATCCTTTTTCCGTCGAAAAACTTCACAATCAATTTCTTTTGCATTTATTTTAGTCATCCGTTTTCGACGGAATACATTTTTCGTCAAAAATCTTCGACGGAATCCATTTTTCGTCGAAAAACTTCATAAAATCAATTTCTTTTGCATTTATTTTATTCATCCATTTTCGACGGAATTCATTTTCTGTCAAAAATCTTCGACGGAATCCATTTTCCGTCGAAAAACTTCGCAAAATCAATTTCTTTTGCATTTATTTTATTCATCCGTTTTCGACGGAATTCATTTTCCGTAAAAAAATTTCACAAAATCAATTTCTTTTGCATTTATCTTATTAATCCGTTTTCGACGGAAAACATTTTTCGTCAAAAATCTTCGACGAAATCTATTTTGCGTCGAAAAACTTCATAAAGTCGATTTCTTTTGCATTTATTTTATTCATCCGTTTTCGACGGAATTCATTTTCCGTCAAAAATCTTCGACGGAATCCATTTTCCCTCAAAAATCTTCTACGGAATCCATTTTCCGTCGAAAAACTTCAAAAAATCAATTTCTTTTGCATTTATTTTATTATTCCGTTTTCGACGAAATTTTTTTCTGTCGAAAAACTTCATAAAATCAATTTCTTTTGCATTTATTTTATTCATCCGTTTTCGACGGAATTCATTTTCCGTCAAAAATCTTCGACGGAATCCATTTTCCATCAAAAATCTTCTTCGGAATCCATTTTCCGTCGAAAAACTTCAAAAAATCAATTTCTTTTACTTTTATTTTATTAATCCATGTTCGACGGAATTCATTTTCCGTTGAAAAACTTCACAAAATAAATTTCTTTTGCACTAATTTAATTCATTCATTTTGGACGAAATACATTTTCTGTCAAAAATCTTCGACGGAATCCATTTTCCGTCGAAAAACTTCACAAAATCAATTTCTTTTGCATTTATTTTATTCATCCGTTTTCGATGGAATTCATTTTCAGTCAAAAATCTTCGAAGGAATCCATTTTCCGTCAAACATCTTCTACGGAATCCATTTTCCGTCGAAAAACTGCACAAAATCAATTTCTTTTGCATTTACTTTATTCATCTGTTTTCGGCGGAATTTGTTTTCTGTCGAAAAACTTCACAAAATCAATTTCTTTTGAATTTATTTTATTCATCCGTTCTCGAAGGAATCCGTTTTACGTCGAAAAACTTCATAAAATCAATTTCTTTTGCATTTATTTTATTCATCCATTTTCGACGGAATTCAGTTTCCGTCGAAAAACTTCAAAAAATCATTTCTTTTGCATTTATTTTATTGTTCCGTTTTCGACGAAATTCTTTTTCTGTCGAAAAACTTCACAAAATCAATTTCTTTTGCATTTATTTTATTCATCCATTTTCGATGGAATTCATTTTCCGTCAAAAATCTTTGACGGAATCCATTTTCCGTCGAAAAACTTCCCAAAATCAATTTCTTTTGCATTTATTTTATTCATCCGTTTTCGACGGAATTCATATTCCGTCAAAAATCTTCGACGGAATCCATTTTCCGTCGAAAAACTTCACAAAATCAATTTCTTTTGCATTTATTTTATTCATCCTTTTTCGGTGGAATTCATTTTCCGTCAAAAATCTTCGACGGAATCCATTTTCCGTCGAAAAACTTCCCAAAATCAATTTCTTTTGCATTTATTTTATTCATCCGTTTTCGACGGAATTCATTTTCCGTCAAAAATCTTCGACGGAATCCATTTTCCATCAAAAATCTTCTTCGGAATCCATTTTCCGTCTAAAAACTTCAAAAAATCAATTTCTTTTACTTTTATTTTATTAATCCATGTTCGACGGAATTCATTTTCCGTTGAAAAACTTCACAAAATAAATTTCTTTTGCACTAATTTAATTCATTCATTTTGGACGAAATACATTTTCTGTCAAAAATCTTCGACGGAATCCATTTTCCGTCGAAAAACTTCACAAAATCAATTTCTTTTGCATTTATTTTATTCATCCGTTTTCGATGGAATTCATTTTCAGTCAAAAATCTTCGAAGGAATCCATTTTCCGTCAAACATCTTCTACGGAATCCATTTTCCGTCGAAAAACTGCACAAAATCAATTTCTTTTGCATTTACTTTATTCATCTGCTTTCGGTGGAATTTGTTTTTTGTCGAAAAACTTCACAAAAATCAATTTCTTTTGAATTTATTTTATTCATCCGTTTTCGAAGGAATCCGTTTTACGTCGAAAAACTTACACATAATCAATTTCTTTTGTATTTATTTTAGTCATCCGTTTTCGACGGAATACTTTTTTCGTCAAAAATCTTCGACGGAATCCATTTTCCGTCGAAAAACTTCATAAAATAATTTCTTTTGCATTTATTTTATTCATCCATTTTCGACGGAATTCATTCTCCGTCCAAAATCTTCGACGGAATCCATTTTCCGTCGAAAAACTTCACAAAATAAATTTTTTTGCATTTATTTTATTAATCTTTTTTCGACGAAATTCTTTTCCATCGAAAAACTTCATAAAATCAATTTCTTTTGCTTTTATTTTATTCATCCATTTTCGACGGAATACATTTTTAGTCAAAAATCTTCGACGGAATTCATTTTCCATCGAAAATCTTCATAAAATCAATTTCTTTTGCATTTATTTTATTCATCCATTTTCGACGGAATTCAATTTCTCCGTCCAAAATCTTCGACGGAATCCATTTTCCGTCAAAAAACTTCACAAAATCAATTTCTTTTGCATTTATTTTATTCATCCATTTTCGACGGAATCCGTTTTCCATCGAAAAATTTCACAATATCAATTTCTTTTGCATTTATTTATTCATCCATTTTCGACGGAATTTATTTTCCGTTGAAAAACTTCACAAAATAAATTTCTTTTGCATTAATTTAATTCATCCATTTTCGACTGAATACATTTTCCGTCAAAAATCTTCGACGGAATCCATTTTGCGTCGAAAAACTCACAAAATTAATTTTCTTTGCATTTATTTTATTAATCCATTTTCGACGAAATCCTTTTTCCGTCGAAAAACTTCACAATCAATTTCTTTTGCATTTATTTTAGTCATCCGTTTTCGACGGAATACATTTTTCGTCAAAAATCTTCGACGGAATCCATTTTTCGACGAAAAACTTCATAAAATCAATTTCTTTTGCATTTATTTTATTCATCCATTTTCGACGGAATTCATTTTCTGTCAAAAATCCTCGACAGAACCCATTTTCCGTCGAAAAACTTCGCAAAATCAATTTCTTTTGCATTTATTTTATTCATCCGTTTTCGACGGAATTCATTTTCCGTCAAAAATCTTCACAAAATCAATTTCTTTTGCATTTATTTTATTAATCCGTTTTCGACGGAAAACATTTTTCGTCAAAAATCTTCAACGAAATCTATTTTGCGTCGAAAAACTTCATAAAGTCAATTTCTTTTGCATTTATTTTATTCATCCGTTTTCGACGGAATTCATTTTCCGTCAAAAATCTTCGACGGAATCCATTTTCCATCAAAAATCTTCTACGGAATCCATTTTCCGTCGAAAAACTTCAAAAAATCAATTTCTTTTGCATTTATTTTATTATTCCGTTTTCGACGAAATTCCTTATCTGTCGAAAAACTTCACAAAATCAATTTCTTTTGCATTTATTTTATTCATCCATTTTCGACGGAATTCATTTTCCGTCAAAAATCTTCGACGGAATCCATTTTCCGTCGAAAAACTTCACAAAATCAATTTCTTTTGCATTTATTTTATTCATCCTTTTTCGGTGGAATTCATTTTCCGTCAAAAATCTTCGACGGACTCCATCCCAAAATCAATTTCTTTTCATTTATTTTATTCATCCGTTTTCGACGGAATTCATTTTCCGTCAAAAATCTTCGACGGAATCCATTTTCCATCAAAAATCTTCTTCGGAATCCATTTTCCGTCGAAAAACTTCAAAAAATCAATTTCTTTTAGTTTTATTTTTTTAATCCATGTTCGACGGAATTCATTTTCCGTTGAAAAACTTCACAAAATAAATTTCTTTTGCACTAATTTAATTCATTCATTTTGGACGAAATACATTTTCTGTCAAAAATCTTCGACGGAATCCATTTTCCGTCGAAAAACTTCAAAAAATCAATTTCTTTTGCATTTATTTTATTCATCCATTTTCGACGGAATACATTTTCCGTAAAAAATCTTCGACATAATCCATTTTCCGTCGAAAAACTTCACAAAATCAATTTCTTTTGCATTTATTTTATTCATCCATTTTCGACGGAATCCATTTTCCGTCGAAAAACTTCACAAAATCAATTTCTTTTGTTTTCGATGGAATTCATTTTCCGTCAAAAATCTTCGATGGAATCCATTTTCCGTCAAAAAACTGCACATAATCAATTTCTTTTGCATTTACTTTATTCATCTGTTTTCGTCGGAATTTGTTTTCTGTCGAAAAACTTCACAAAATCAATTTCTTTTGAATTTATTTTATTCATCCGTTTTCGAAGGAATCCGTTTTACGTCGAAAAACTTCATAAAACCAATTTCTTTTGCATTTATTTTATTCATCCATTTTCGACGGAATACATTTTCCGTCAAAAATCTTCGACGGAATCCATTTTGCGTCGAAAAACTAACAAAATCAATTTTCTTTGCATTTATTTTATTAATCCGTTTTCGACGAAATCCTTTTTCCGTCGAAAAACTTCACAATCAATTTCTTTTGCATTTATTTTAGTCATCCGTTTTCGACGGAATACATTTTTCGTCAAAAATCTTCGACGGAATCCATTTTTCGTCGAAAAACTTCATAAAATCAATTTCTTTTGCATTTATTTTATTCATCCATTTTCGACGGAATTCATTTTCTGTCAAAAATCTTCGACGGAATCCATTTTCCGTCGAAAAACTTCGCAAAATCAATTTCTTTTGCATTTATTTTATTCATCCGTTTTCGACGGAATTCATTTTCCGTAAAAAAATTTCACAAAATCAATTTCTTTTGCATTTATCTTATTAATCCGTTTTCGACGGAAAACATTTTTCGTCAAAAATCTTCGACGAAATCTATTTTGCGTCGAAAAACTTCATAAAGTCGATTTCTTTTGCATTTATTTTATTCATCCGTTTTCGACGGAATTCATTTTCCGTCAAAAATCTTCGACGGAATCCATTTTCCCTCAAAAATCTTCTACGGAATCCATTTTCCTTCGAAAAACTTCAAAAAATCAATTTCTTTTGCATTTATTTTATTATTCCGTTTTCGACGAAATTCTTTTTCTGTCGAAAAAATTCATAAAATCAATTTCTTTTGCATTTATTTTATTCATCCGTTTTCGACGGAATTCATTTTCCGTCAAAAATGTTCGACGGAATCCATTTTCCATCAAAAATCTTCTTCGGAATCCATTTTCCGTCGAAAAACTTCAAAAAATCAATTTCTTTTACTTTTATTTTATTAATCCATGTTCGACGGAATTCATTTTCCGTTGAAAAACTTCACAAAATAAATTTCTTTTGCACTAATTTAATTCATTCATTTTGGACGAAATACATTTTCTGTCAAAAATCTTCGACGGAATCCATTTTCCGTCGAAAAACTTCACAAAATCAATTTCTTTTGCTTTTATTTTATTCATCCATTTTCGACGGAATACATTTTCCGTAAAAAATCTTCGACAGAATCCATTTTCCATCAAACATCTTCTACGGAATCCATTTTCCGTCGAAAAACTGCACAAAATCAATTTCTTTTGCATTTACTTTATTCATCTGCTTTCGGTGGAATTTGTTTTTGCATTTACTTTATTCATCTGTTTTCCGTCGGAATTTGTTTTATGTCGAAAAACTTCACAAAATCAATTTCTTTTGAATTTATTTTATTCATCCGTTTTCGAAGGAATCCGTTTTACGTCAAAAAACTTCATAAAATCAATTTCTTTTGCATTTATTTTATTCATCCATTTTCGACGGAATTCATTTTCCGTCAAAAATCTTCGACGGAATCCATTTTCCGTCGAAAACTTCAAAAATCAATTTCTTTTACATTTATTTTATTAATCCATGTTCGACGGAATTCATTTTCCGTTGAAACACTTCAAAAAATAAATTTCTTTTGCATTAATTTAATTCATTCATTTTCGACGGAAAACATTTTTCGTCAAAAATCTTCGACGGAATCCATTTTGCGTCGAAAATCTTCAAAAAATCAATTTCTTTTGCATTTATTTTATTCATCCATTTTCGACGGAATTCATTTTCCGTCCAAAATCTTCACAAAATCAATTTCTTTTGCATTTATTTTATTCATCCGTTTTCGACGGAATACATTTTTCGTCCAAAATCTTCAACGGAATCCATTTTTCGTCGAAAAACTTCATAAAATCAATTTCTTTTGCATTTATTTTATTCATCCATTTTCGACGGAATTCATTTTCCATCAAAAATCTTCGACGGAATCCATTTTCCGTCTAAAAACTTCACAAAATCAATTTCTTTTGCATTTATTTTATTAATCCATTTTCGACGAAATTCTTTTTCCGTCGAAAAACTTCACAAAATCAATTTCTTTTGCATTTATTTTATTCATCCATTTTCGACGGAATACATTTTCCGTCAAAAATCTTCGATGGAATCCATTTTGCGTCGAAAAACTCACAAAATCAATTTTCTTTGCATTTATTTTATTAATCCGTTTTCGACGAAATCCTTTTTCCGTCGAAAAACTTCACAATCAATTTCTTTTGCATTTATTTTAGTCATCCGTTTTCGACGGAATACATTTTTTGTCAAAAATCTTCGACGGAATCCATTTTTCGTCGAAAAACTTCATAAAATCAATTTCTTTTGCATTTATTTTATTCATCCATTTTCGACGGAATTCATTTTCTGTCAAAAATCTTCGACGGAATCCATTTTCCGTCGAAAAACTTCGCAAAATCAATTTCTTTTGCATTTATTTTATTCATCCGTTTTCGACGGAATTCATTTTCCGTAAAAAAATTTCACAAAATCAATTTCTTTTGCATTTATCTTATTAATCCGTTTTCGACGGAAAACATTTTTCGTCAAAAATCTTCGACGAAATCTATTTTGCGTCGAAAAACTTCATAAAGTCGATTTCTTTTGCATTTATTTTATTCATCCGTTTTCGACGGAATTCATTTTCCGTCAAAAATCTTCGACGGAATCCATTTTCCCTCAAAAATCTTCTACGGAATCCATTTTCCGTCGAAAAACTTCAAAAAATCAATTTCTTTTGCATTTATTTTATTATTCCGTTTTCGACGAAATTCTTTTTCTGTCGAAAAACTTCATAAAATCAATTTCTTTTGCATTTATTTTATTCATCCGTTTTCGACGGAATTCATTTTCCGTCAAAAATCTTCGACGGAATCCATTTTCCATCAAAAATCTTCTTCGGAATCCATTTTCCGTCGAAAAACTTCAAAAAATCAATTTCTTTTACTTTTATTTTATTAATCCATGTTCGACGGAATTCATTTTCCGTTGAAAAACTTCACAAAATAAATTTCTTTTGCACTAATTTAATTCATTCATTTTGGACGAAATACATTTTCTGTCAAAAATCTTCGACGGAATCCATTTTCCGTCGAAAAACTTCACAAAATCAATTTCTTTTGCATTTATTTTATTCATCCGTTTTCGATGGAATTCATTTTCAGTCAAAAATCTTCGAAGGAATCCATTTTCCGTCAAACATCTTCTACGGAATCCATTTTCCGTCGAAAAACTGCACAAAATCAATTTCTTTTGCATTTACTTTATTCATCTGTTTTCGGCGGAATTTGTTTTCTGTCGAAAAACTTCACAAAATCAATTTCTTTTGAATTTATTTTATTCATCCGTTCTCGAAGGAATCCGTTTTACGTCGAAAAACTTCATAAAATCAATTTCTTTTGCATTTATTTTATTCATCCATTTTCGACGGAATTCAGTTTCCGTCGAAAAACTTCAAAAAATCATTTCTTTTGCATTTATTTTATTGTTCCGTTTTCGACGAAATTCTTTTTCTGTCGAAAAACTTCACAAAATCAATTTCTTTTGCATTTATTTTATTCATCCATTTTCGACGGAATTCATTTTCCGTCAAAAATCTTTGACGGAATCCATTTTCCGTCGAAAAACTTCGCAAAATCAATTTCTTTTGCATTTATTTTATTCATCCGTTTTCGACGGAATTCATATTCCGTCAAAAATCTTCGACGGAATCCATTTTCCGTCGAAAAACTTCACAAAATCAATTTCTTTTGCATTTATTTTATTCATCCTTTTTCGGTGGAATTCATTTTCCGTCAAAAATCTTCGACGGAATCCATTTTCCGAAACTTCCCAAAATCAATTTCTTTTGCATTTATTTTATTCATCCGTTTTCGACGGAATTCATTTTCCGTCAAAAATCTTCGACGGAATCCATTTTCCATCAAAAATCTTCTTCGGAATCCATTTTCCGCCTAAAAACTTTAAAAAATCAATTTCTTTTACTTTTATTTTATTAATCCATGTTCGACGGAATTCATTTTCCGTTGAAAAACTTCACAAAATAAATTTCTTTTGCACTAATTTAATTCATTCATTTTGGACGAAATACATTTTCTGTCAAAAATCTTCGACGGAATCCATTTTCCGTCGAAAAACTTCACAAAATCAATTTCTTTTGCATTTATTTTACTCATCCGTTTTCGATGGAATTCATTTTCAGTCAAAAATCTTCGAAGGAATCCATTTTCCGTCAAACATCTTCTACGGAATCCATTTTCCGTCGAAAAACTGCACAAAATCAATTTCTTTTGCATTTACTTTATTCATCTGCTTTCGGTGGAATTTGTTTTCTGTCGAAAAACTTCACAAAATCAATTTCTTTTGAATTTATTTTATTCATCCGTTTTCGAAGGAATCCGTTTTACGTCGAAAAACTTACACATAATCAATTTCTTTTGTATTTATTTTAGTCATCCGTTTTCGACGGAATACTTTTGTAACATCCCGCATAATTAGTAAAATACGTAAGTACCATATGTTATAAATGTATGTGTAGATTTCGGATTTATGGTTTAGGTGAGATGGTTTGCGAATTGGTTGACCTTTATCCTTGGATAAGACTAAGGTAATTAATTAAATTAAATCATAGGAGGATACATATGTAGACATGTGAATTTAATCATATGAGTAATGTGAGTGTGTGTTAGAAGGCTTTAGTGTTTATTGGACTTTGGAAGTGGGCTAGAGTGTGTGTGGACTTGTCAATCTTTGGACTTATGTGATTGGATTCTTTGTGTGTGTGGCCAATGGCCCAAAGAGGATTCTTGGATCAATCATGTTCAGCCCAAATTAAATCCACACATAATTCCCTAAGCCTTGTCCAACAAGGTGTCTTGTGTGTCTAGAAACTTTCACATGGCAAGTGTAATTTCCACTCATTCTTGCGCAAAAGGACCTAGAAAAATCTGCCAACTTCTTCCTTGTTTGACCGCCACATCACCTAGCTTGTGCACCATTTGGATTCAACTTCTTTGCATGGAAGACACATGCACTCCTTAGCACCATTTTGGGCTGCATACACCTCATTTAGGCGCACATGTAGAGAGTCTTGGATCAGATTTCTTGTGTCACTAAACTGCCTAACTTGTTGACTTGGAGAACCACCTTACACCTTCCATCATGAGACTGCCATGTGCAGATTTTTGCATGCTTTTGGCAGCCCATCATGAGCCAAACCTGCCCTTGCTTCCTCATGCATCATTAGTAGGGTCTTGGGGCTGCATCTTCATCATTTTATGCGCACAAGACAGCCCCAAAATCAGAGTTTAGGCTGCCACAAATCAGTGCTCATGATGCACCTCCCTTCCCCTCCATCTTGTGTGCGCCTAGCTTGCTTGTTGTGTGAAAAAAATTCTGACTTAGTAGCATAATTCAGATCTGAACCCTTCCCCCCTCACCTCTTTGCATGTGCTTAGTGTGTATTTGAAGCAACCCCTTGCTTGTTTTGACCATGTGTGCAGTCCCACCTTCCCAAGAAATCAGAAATTTCATGATGTCCATCATTGCAACCTTCCCTCACCTTCTCTTTAAGTCTTGCGCACAACTAGAGGGGGCTGTCCTCATTCTTCATTCAGCCAACATCTCCTCCTCCTCCTCACTCTCTAGCCGAGCCAACAAGCACCTTTGGAGAAAGAAAGACCAAGCCAACTCCCTTCTTCACTCACTCACTTCAACCGTGACCTATACACACCAAGCTAGTGCAAGCCTTCTTCTTCTTTTCCTCTCACTGTCCAGCTTTGTTCCTCTCACTTGGAAGCTGTCCTAAGGTGTCCTCCTCACCATTTTATGCGCATAGATCATCTCCTAGGAAGTGTGGACTAGTTGTGAAGTAGAGCTAGAAAGGGTGTGGTGAAGTGTGTGCTACAAGAGGTAAGTCTTGAACTTAGAACACTTTCATTGTAACCATGTATGTGTGCTTAAATGTCTCCTTGATTATGTGAGGTTTTGGATTCAAGTATGAGCATGATAAAAATAGAATGGTGGAGCTATTTCATGATGATTTGTATGCATAAAAGTTTCATGGTCATGCTTAAGATATATGCCACTGTTTTTGTATGAATATGCCACTGTTTGGAGGAACATATATGCCACTGTTTCTGCACATATATGCCACTGTTTCTGCACATTATATGCCACTGTTTCTGCACATATATGCCACTGTTTCTGCACATTATATGCCACTGTTTCTGCACATATATGCCACTGTTTCTGCACATTATATGCCACTGTTTCTGCACATTATATGCCACTGTTTCTGCACATTATATGCCACTGTTTCTGCACACAAATGCCACTGTTTTAGTCATCATATGCCACTGTTTTATGTACACAAATGCCACTGTTTTAGTCATCATATGCCACTGTTTTATGTACACAAATGCCACTGTTTTAGTCATCATATGCCACTGTTTTATGTACACAAATGCCACTGTTTTAGTCACCATATGCCACTGTTTTATGCATAAAATACTCACTGTTTTAGTCCATAATATGCCACTGTTTTAGTCCATAATATGCCACTGTTTCAATGTCCAAAAACCATGATTTATGCTACTGTTTTAATGCTCAAAAATGTACCATTCATGCCATTATTTTGATGTGCAATACCTCTACTTATGTCACTGTTTTTAAGGATCAAATGCCACTGTATGTCACTGTTTTAAACGTTCAAATACCACTGTTTCTGCCACTGTTTGATGTCACTGTTTCTGCCACTGTTGACGTCCAAAGAGCCACTGTTTCTGTTTTAAAACGTTCACTGTTTCTGCTGTAAGGTGCTACTATTTTTCTGCTGTAAAACATCACTGTTTCTGTCCACTGTTTTTAAGGAAAATACCACTGTTTTCTGCTCACTGTTTTAAACACAAACGTCACTGTTTTTCTGCTGTAAAACACTGCTGTATGCCCAATGTTTTCCACTGAAAAACACTGCTGTAAGCTCACTGTTTTTCCACTGTAAGACACTGCTGTATGCTCACTGTTTCTGCTGTAAATAGCCACTGTAAATGATTGATTGTAATTGATTTAGGTGCGCTTAAGAAGTGAGATACTTCGCTGCTGTTTGGTATTAGTTAAGGCACGCAAAGGTAAGTGTCAGGCGATATTGCCTAATGTGACTATTGACTACTGGTCTAAAATTGTGACATGATGCTCCATATGCCGTAAAAATATTATGTTCCACTATGATGGAAGGAAACTGCCAAAAATGTGCCGTGATGGCTATATGATTATGAGGTAAAGACGTTATGTGGCAGCATAACGCATATGAAAGGTATATAAGCATGCACCGTACATCATACCGCATTTTTACGCTTTGTGTGTGAAAGCATAGCATGACATGCATGTATCTAGATCATATAGGCCTTGTTTTAGAATAGATATGTACAGGACCATGTGTTTGAGCAAGCATCATATAGGCATCCCCAAGGTACCGGGGTATGGGACACTTGGCATCAGTCCGCATAGGCCCACAGTTGGAATCCACATGGAGCTCAGGTGCCAAGGGTATATTTGATTCCACTGTGAAGTGCGCGCACGACGGTGCTAAAAGCGCAAAGGAAAGGCGTTATATACGCAATATATATGAATATGATGAAAAGTAAAAAGGAAAAGGAACAAGGATATGTTGAAGTGACTGTTTATGATTTTGTGCCTAGTTAATACTGTTATATTACTGGTTTTGTTGCCACACTACTGGGATTATTCTCACCCCTTCGGGGCTGCTATTTTCCTAAATGGCAGGAGGACGTAAAAGCATTTGAAGGCATGATTTTTGTTGTGCTTGCTGATGAATGGACGAGTACTGTTGCTGTTGTTTGATTGGATGACTGTAATGATTATTGTTTTGGCACTCTTGGATGACTGTAGACTATCATCTTTATTTTATCTTGAACTTTTATGAACAGCGGCTATTTTGGAAAACGTTTGTGAAAAGAATTTAAGTGCTGAAATTTTTACAGTGCACCTTACGGGTGGTGTTTTTATGAGCAAACGAACTCTGATTTACTATTATTTTATATGCACGCGAAGCCCCAAACGTGCTCTTTCTAAATCACTTGAAATATTTTTTTATCGCCCAAACAGAAGTTATAAGAACTATTGAAATGCCTTACGGATTTGTATACTGCTATGAGATTCTTTGTTAGCTCATGTGACGTTAACGACTCTAATTCCGCTTAGCAAACGACTCTCTTGGATGCATACAAGGGAGGGCGTTACACTAATTGGTATCAAAGCAGTTTGGTCCATGGATTTGCTTGTGATTGATTGTATTGATTGTTGATTGTGTTTATCTGCTGATTGACTGCCTAAATGTGCTATAGCTTAAGTATATATTGACTAGGATAGTTAGATTGTTTAGACTGTTCTGTGATAAGACACGGATGCATAGCTAACTTGTCCGAATTGAACTCGAGTACCTACTTGAGACTGCTGCCACGAATAACTTGCGGTGAGCCTGATCAACTCATTTCCTGATATTGTGAGTGCAGAATCATGGCAGGTGGTCGCGGTTCAACTCGGGGAAGGTCTGGCGATGCGGAAGAGGATCTTATCACTACCATTGGGGGACTGGCAACGTTCATCCAGAATATGAGCCAAGAATGGCGCGACCATAGGCAACAGAATCAGAACCAACCCCCACTGCATGAAAATGCAGAAGAAATTGCCCGTCGGAGGTTGAAAGACTTCCGCAACTTCCAACCACCTACCTTTGAGGGTGAAGACAACCCCGAGGCTGCAGCGAAGTGGCTGCAGATGATCGAGCATATCTTCGAACGTATGGCATGCCCGGAAGCGCAGAAGACTGATTACGCGTCGTACCAGCTGATGGGAGAAGCTTTAACATGGTGGACTGGTGCGAGGGCTCTGCTGAGAGCTCAGGACGTGGAACTGACGTGGGCCGTGTTCAGACAAGTATTTTTGGATAAGTATTTTCCTAAGGCAATGAGAAGAATGAAGCACACTGAACTGCTGTCGCTCAGGCAGGATAACCTGACGGTTAATGAGTATATTGCAAAATTTGGGCAGCTAATCGAGTACGCAAACTTTGACCGGAACATCTACGATGAAGAATGGCAGGTGGAGAAGTTCGAAAGCGGATTACATCCGGAAATCCGTAAACTCATTTTGACGACGGCTAATCGTACACTTCCGGAACTCATCAACCAGAGTCGTCAGGCAGAAGGAATCATTAATGAGGCCAAGAACTTGAACAAGCCACCAACACAATTCCACGGAGGAAACCGAGCAGGCAGATTCTTCAGGACGGCACCTGGTAGGGCGAGGCAGAGGTACGCAGTTGCAGGCACGGCCTGGAAACTTTAAGAGAAGCTTTACGGTGGGTCAATCGTCGACTGGACGACAGGGCGCGACTGTTTGTGCTACATGTGGAAAGAACCACTTTGGAGTCTGTCGCAAGAACAACAATGCATGTTTCAGATGTGGCCAGCAAGGACATTTTGCTTACAAATGCCCCCAGAACGCTGACCAACAGCCTACGCAAGCTCGGGTGTTCACATTGGATGCAAATGAAGCACAGAAGTTTCCCAACCTGATCAAAGGTAATGTCACTTTAAATGGTCACCCAATTTCTGTTATCTTTGATTCTGGAGCGTCTGGCTCTTTTATGGCAAAGCATACCGCTATGAGAATAGGCATCACCCCAACCCCGTTACCTTATGAGTTACACATCTGCACACCTACTGGAGGATCGTGCACAGCCTCAGAGATCTGCAAAGGTGTTACCTTGCAGTATGAAGGGAACACGTATACAGTTAACTTGGTGGTCCTGCCGGTATTCAACTTCGATGTGATTATCGGTATGGACTGGTTGACGGAAAACGGGATAACGTTGGACTGTCGAGCGGGGAAAGTCGTTGTTCCTGCGAAAGATGGTAATTTTCAACCTCTCTCTCTCATTTCGTTATTGCAAGTTAGAAAAGAGCTCCGCAAGGGAGCAGCAGGGTATCTTTTGTCGATCGAGGCTGAGACCTCGGTTGACAATCAAATTCAGAATGTACCGGTAGTTAGAGAATTCGAGGAGGTATTCCCGGATGAAATGCCTCGATTGCCTCCTCATAGGGAAATAGAATTTTCTATCGAACTTGTTCCTGGAGTCGGACCAATCTCCATTGCTCCGTATCGTATGGCGTCGTTGGAACTTCGCGAGTTGAAGAAGCAGATAGAAGAGCTTTTGGCCAAGGAATTTATCAGACCGAGTACTTCCCCATGGGGTGCTCCAGCCATCTTGATTAAGAAGAAGGATGGAAGTTTACGTTTGTGTGTAGATTACCGTCAGCTGAACAAAGTAACGGTGAAGAATAAGTATCCGCTACCGAGGATCGACGATTTGATGGACCAGCTGAGAGGAGCCAGAGTCTTTTCCAAGATAGATTTACGATCGGGATACCATCAGATCCGGGTCAAACCGGAGGATATTCCGAAAACCGCTTTTAGGACTCGTTATGGGCACTACGAATATCAGGTGATCCCATTCGGACTTACGAATGCTCCAGCGGTATTCATGGACTACATGAACCGCATCTTCCGCCCATTTCTTGATCAGTTTGTCATTGTGTTTATCGACGATATCCTGATTTACTCAGCTAATGAAGAGCTGCACGCGGAACATCTGAGGATTGTCTTGCAAATCTTGAAGGAGAAGCAGTTGTACGCGAAATGGTCGAAGTGCGAGTTTTGGCTTAAAGAGGTCCAGTTTCTGGGCCATGTCATTTCATCATAAGGTATCGCGGTGGACCCCAGCAAGGTTGAAGCTGTTATGAATTGGGAACGACCCAAGACTGTCACCGAAGTAAGAAGTTTCTTAGGTCTTGCTGGATACTATCGAAGGTTTATCCAGAATTTCTCTCAGATAGTGCAACCTCTTACTCGTCTCACTCGGAAGGATAAGCCTTTTGAGTGGACTGAAGCTTGTGAAGAATGTTTCTTGGAACTTAAGAGCAGATTGACGAGTGCTCCCGTACTCACGATTCCGGATCCTACTCGAAAGTTCGAAGTATACTGCGATGCGTCGCTGAAAGGACTTGGATGCGTGTTGATGCAGGATCGTATGGCGGTAGCTTACGCATCTCGACAACTTAAGCCTCACGAAGAAAATTATCCTACGCACGATTTGGAGTTAGCAGCTATAGTGTTCGCACTTAAAATTTGGAGGCACCACTTGTATGGTTCGCAGTTTGACGTGTTCAGCGATCATAAGAGTTTGAAGTACTTGTTCGATCAGAAGGAGTTGAATATGCGACAACGACGGTGGATGGAATTTCTGAAGGACTATGATTTTGAACTTAAATACCACCCAGGAAAGGCAAACGTGGTAGCTGACGCCCTGAGTAGGAAGACACTGCACACTGCAACTCTGATGATGGAAGAATTGAAATTGTTTGAGGCCTTTCGAGACTTGAACTTATCGGTAGACGAGAGAGGAAATAGCATAAGATTGGGAAATATAAAGGTGGAGAATGAATTGATCAGTAGAATTAAGGAGGCACAGAAAGATGAAGAGTTAGTCCGTGATTTGGTTGGCAACCAAGATATTGTAAAGGATGAGAATGATGTTTGGAGATTTCAAGGACGGCTGGTTGTGCCGAATGAAGAGTTGAAGCAAGAAGTTTTACAGGAGGCTCACAAGGGTAAGTATGCAGTTCATCCTGGATCCACGAAGATGTACCATGATTTGAAGACCTCGTTTTGGTGGCCGGGTATGAAGCGTGATATTGCGGAGTATGTATCTCGATGCTTAACTTGTCAGAAGGTAAAGTACGAACATCAGAAACCGTCGGGACTCCTTCAACCCTTGGAGATTCCCGAATGGAAGTGGGACAGTATTGCGATGGATTTCGTAGTTGGACTTCCTCGGACGCGAGAAGGATATGATTCTATCTGGGTGATTGTTGATCGCTTAACGAGGTCAGCTCACTTCTTGCGTGTTAAAACCACATATGATACCGAGAGACTTGCCAGGATGTACCTGCAGGAGATTGTGAAGCTGCATGGAGTTCCTACGAGTATTGTCAGCGATCGTGATCCCAAGTTTACATCTAAGTTCTGGGAATCCTTTCAAAGAGCATTAGGGACCCACTTGAGGTTGAGTACTGCTTATCATCCGCAGACCGATGGTCAAACGGAACGCACCATTCAAGCTTTGGAGGACATGTTGCGAGCATGTGTTTTGGAGTTAGGAGGCAGCTGGGATAATTATCTGTCTTTGATTGAATTTGCTTACAACAATAGTTACCACTCCAGTATTCAGATGGCACCGTACGAAGCTTTGTATGGGAGAAAATGCAGATCCCCTTTATGTTGGACTGAAGTGGGTGAGCGAAGTATGTTAGGGCCTGATCTAATTCAAGAAACATCCGAACAAGTAAAGAAGATTCGAGAAAATATGCAGAGGGCTCAGGCCAGACAGAAGAGTTATTACGACAAGCGTCATAAGCCTCTATCTTTCGAAGTCGGAGACCATGTATTTTTGAGAATCACTCCTACATCGGGACTCGGAAGGAGAATGGGAGTTAAGAAGTTAAGTCCACGGTACTTAGGACCGTATCTGATTATGGACCGGATTGGAGAGTCTGCATACCGGTTGGCTTTACCACCCAATCTGTCAGGAATTCACAATGTATTTCATGTGTCACAGCTACGGAGGTATCTCTCTGATCCATCTCACGTGTTACAGCCGGAAGAAGTGGAACTAAAGGAAAATCTGACGTATCAAGTGCAACCGTTCCAAATTCTTGAAAGATCCGTCAAGCGACTCCGTTCTAAAGAGATTCCGTTGGTGAAAGTATTGTGGAACAACAGATCGGAAGCTGAAGCCACTTGGGAGCGCGAGGACGACATTCAGAAACGCTATCCAGAACTGTTTAGCTCTTAAGTAAGTTTATTTTGCGGACAAAATTCCTTTTTGGTGGGGAGAGTGTAACATCCCGCATAATTAGTAAAATACGTAAGTACCATATGTTATAAATGTATGTGTAGATTTCGGATTTATGGTTTAGGTGAGATGGTTTGCGAATTGGTTGACCTTTATCCTTGGATAAGACTAAGGTAATTAATTAAATTAAATCATAGGAGGATACATATGTAGACATGTGAATTTAATCATATGAGTAATGTGAGTGTGTGTTAGAAGGCTTTAGTGTTTATTGGACTTTGGAAGTGGGCTAGAGTGTGTGTGGACTTGTCAATCTTTGGACTTATGTGATTGGATTCTTTGTGTGTGTGGCCAATGGCCCAAAGAGGATTCTTGGATCAATCATGTTCAGCCCAAATTAAATCCACACATAATTCCCTAAGCCTTGTCCAACAAGGTGTCTTGTGTGTCTAGAAACTTTCACATGGCAAGTGTAATTTCCACTCATTCTTGCGCAAAAGGACCTAGAAAAATCTGCCAACTTCTTCCTCGTTTGACCGCCACATCACCTAGCTTGTGCACCATTTGGATTCAACTTCTTTGCATGGAAGACACATGCACTCCTTAGCACCATTTTGGGCTGCATACACCTCATTTAGGCGCACATGTAGAGAGTCTTGGATCAGATTTCTTGTGTCACTAAACTGCCTAACTTGTTGACTTGGAGAACCACCTTACACCTTCCATCATGAGACTGCCATGTGCAGATTTTTGCATGCTTTTGGCAGCCCATCATGAGCCAAACCTGCCCTTGCTTCCTCATGCATCATTAGTAGGGTCTTGGGGCTGCATCTTCATCATTTTATGCGCACAAGACAGCCCCAAAATCAGAGTTTAGGCTGCCACAAATCAGTGCTCATGATGCACCTCCCTTCCCCTCCATCTTGTGTGCGCCTAGCTTGCTTGTTGTGTGAAAAAAATTCTGACTTAGTAGCATAATTCAGATCTGAACCCTTCCCCCCTCACCTCTTTGCATGTGCTTAGTGTGTATTTGAAGCAACCCCTTGCTTGTTTTGACCATGTGTGCAGTCCCACCTTCCCAAGAAATCAGAAATTTCATGATGTCCATCATTGCAACCTTCCCTCACCTTCTCTTTAAGTCTTGCGCACAACTAGAGGGGGCTGTCCTCATTCTTCATTCAGCCAACATCTCCTCCTCCTCCTCACTCTCTAGCCGAGCCAACAAGCACCTTTGGAGAAAGAAAGACCAAGCCAACTCCCTTCTTCACTCACTCACTTCAACCGTGACCTATACACACCAAGCTAGTGCAAGCCTTCTTCTTCTTTTCCTCTCACTGTCCAGCTTTGTTCCTCTCACTTGGAAGCTGTCCTAAGGTGTCCTCCTCACCATTTTATGCGCATAGATCATCTCCTAGGAAGTGTGGACTAGTTGTGAAGTAGAGCTAGAAAGGGTGTGGTGAAGTGTGTGCTACAAGAGGTAAGTCTTGAACTTAGAACACTTTCATTGTAACCATGTATGTGTGCTTAAATGTCTCCTTGATTATGTGAGGTTTTGGATTCAAGTATGAGCATGATAAAAATAGAATGGTGGAGCTATTTCATGATGATTTGTATGCATAAAAGTTTCATGGTCATGCTTAAGATATATGCCACTGTTTTTGTATGAATATGCCACTGTTTCTGCACATATATGCCACTGTTTCTGCACATTATATGCCACTGTTTCTGCACATATATGCCACTGTTTCTGCACATTATATGCCACTATTTCTGCACATATATGCCACTGTTTCTGCACATTATATGCCACTGTTTCTGCACATTATATGCCACTGTTTCTGCACATTATATGCCACTGTTTCTGCACACAAATGCCACTGTTTTAGTTATCATATGCCACTGTTTTATGTACACAAATGCCACTGTTTTAGTCATCATATGCCACTGTTTTATGTACACAAATGCCACTGTTTTAGTCATCATATGCCACTGTTTTATGTACACAAATGCCACTGTTTTAGTCACCATATGCCACTGTTTTATGCATAAAATACTCACTGTTTTAGTCCATAATATGCCACTGTTTTATGCATAAAATGCCACTATTTTAGTCCATAATATGCCACTGTTTCAATGTCCAAAAACCATGATTTATGCTACTGTTTTAATGCTCAAAAATGTACCATTCATGCCATTATTTTGATGTGCAATACCTCTACTTATGTCACTGTTTTTAAGGATCAAATGCCACTGTATGTCACTGTTTTAAACGTTCAAATACCACTGTTTCTGCCACTGTTTGATGTCACTATTTCTGCCTCTGTTGACGTCCAAAGAGCCACTGTTTCTGTTTTAAAACGTTCACTGTTTCTGCTGTAAGGTGCTACTGTTTTTCTGCTGTAAAACGTCACTGTTTCTGTCCACTGTTTTTAAGGAAAATACCACTGTTTTCTGCTCACTGTTTTAAACACAAACGTCACTGTTTTTCTGCTGTAAAACACTGCTGTATGCCCACTGTTTTCCACTGAAAAACACTGCTGTAAGCTCACTGTTTTTCCACTGTAAGACACTGCTGTATGCTCACTGTTTCTGCTGTAAATAGCCACTGTAAATGATTGATTGTAATTGATTTAGGTGCGCTTAAGAAGTGAGATACTTCGCTGCTGTTTGGTATTAGTTAAGGCACGCAAAGGTAAGTGTCAGGCGATATTGCCTAATGTGACTATTGACTACTGGTATAAAATTGTGACATGATGCTCCATATGCCGTAAAAATATTATGTTCCACTATGATGAAAGGAAACTGCCAAAAATGTGCCGTGATGGCTATATGATTATGAGGTAAAGACGTTATGTGGCAGCATAACGCATATGAAAGGTATATAAGCATGCACCTTACATCATACCGCATTTTTACGCTTTGTGTGTGAAAGCATAGCATGACATGCATGTATCTAGATCATATAGGCCTTGTTTTAGAATAGTTATGTACGGGACCATGTGTTTGAGCAAGCATCATATAGGCATCCCCAAGGTACCGGGGTATGGGACACTTGGCATCAGTCCGCATAGGCCCACAGTTGGAATCCACATGGAGCTCAGGTGCCAAGGGTATATTTGATTCCACTGTGAAGTGCGCGCACGACGGTGCTAAAAGCGCAAAGGAAAGGCGTTATATACGCAATATATATGAATATGATGAAAAGTAAAAAGGAAAAGGAACAAGGATATGTTGAAGTGACTGTTTATGATTTTGTGCCTAGTTAATACTGTTATATTACTGGTTTTGTTGCCACACTACTGGGATTATTCTCACCCCTTCGGGGCTGCTATTTTCCTAAATGGCAGGAGGACGTAAAAGCATTTGAAGGCATGATTTTTGCTGTGCTTGCTGATGAATGGACGTGTACTGTTGCTGTTGTTTGATTGGATGACTGTAATGATTATTGTTTTGGCACTCTTGGATGACTGTAGACTTTATCATCTTTATTTTATCTTGAACTTTTATGAACAGCGGCTATTTTGGAAAACGTTTGTGAAAAGAATTTAAGTGCTGAAATTTTTACAGTGCACCTTACGGGTGGTGTTTTTATGAGCAAACGAACTCTGATTTACTATTATTTTATATGCACGCGAAGCCCCAAACGTGCTCTTTCTAAATCACTTGAAATATTTTTTTATCGCCCAAACAGAAGTTATAAGAACTATTGAAATGCCTTACGGATTTGTATACTGCTATGAGATTCTTTGTTAGCTCATGTGACGTTAACGACTCTAATTCCGCTTAGCAAACGACTCTCTTGGATGCATACGAGGGAGGGCGTTACAACTTTTTTCGTCAAAAATCTTCGACGGAATCCATTTTCCGTCGAAAAACTTCATAAAATAATTTCTTTTGCATTTATTTTATTCATCCATTTTCGACGGAATTCATTCTCCGTCCAAAATCTTCGACGGAATCCATTTTCCGTCGAAAAACTTCACAAAATAATTTTTTTTGCATTTATTTTATTAATCTTTTTTCGACGAAATTCTTTTCCATCGAAAAACTTCATAAAATCAATTTCTTTTGCTTTTATTTTATTCATCCATTTTCGACGGAATACATTTTTAGTCAAAAATCTTCGACGGAATTCATTTTCCATCGAAAATCTTCATAAAATCAATTTCTTTTGCATTTATTTTATTCATCCATTTTCGACGGAATTCATATTCCGTCCAAAATCTTCGACGGAATCCATTTTTCGTCGAAAAACTTCACAAAATCAATTTCTTTTGCATTTATTTTATTCATCCATTTTCGACGGAATTCATTTTCCGTCAAAAATCTTCACAAAATCAATTTCTTTTGCATTTATTTTATTCATCCGTTTTCGACGGAATACATCGTCAAAAATCTTCAACGGAATCCATTTTTCGTCGAAAAACTTCATAAAATCAATTTCTTTTGCATTTATTTTATTCATCCATTTTCGACGGAATTCATTTTCCGTCAAAAATCTTCGACGGAATCTATTTTCCGTCGAATAACTTCACAAAATCAATTTCTTTTGCATTTATTTTATTCATCCATGTTCGACGGAATTCATTTTCCGTCAAAAATCATCGACGGAATCCATTTTCCGTCGAAAAACTTCACAAAATCAATTTCTTTTGCATTTATTTTATTCATCCATTTTCGACGGAATTCATTTTCCGTCAAAAATCTTCGACGGAATCGATTTTCCGTCGAAAAACTTCACAAAATCAATTTCTTTTGCATTTATTTAACTCATCCGTTTTTGATGGAATTTATTTGCCGTCAAAAATCTTCGACGGAATCCATTTTCCTTGAAAAATCTTTTACGGAATCCATTTTCCGTCGAAAAAATCACAAAATCAATTTCTTTTGCATTTATTTTATTCATCCGTTTTCGACGGAATACATTTTTCGTCAAAAATCTTCAACGGAATCCATTTTTCGTCGACAAATTAATAAAATCAATTTCTTTTGCATTTATTTTATTCATCCATTTTCAGCGGAATTCATTTTCCGTCAAAAATCTTCGACGGAATCCATTTTTCGTCGAAAAACTTCATAAAAACAATTTCTTTTTGCATTTATTTTATTCATCCATTTTCGACGGAATCCGTTTTCCGTCAAAAATCTTCGACGGACTCCATTTTGCGTAGAAAAACTCAAAAAATCAATTTTCTTTGCATTTATTTTATTAATCCGTTTTCGACGAAATCCTTTTTCCGTCGAAAGACTTCACAAAATCAATTTCTTTTGCATTTATTTTAGTCATCCGTTTTCGACGGAATACATTTTTCGACAAAAATCTTCGACGGAATCCATTTTTCGTCGAAAAACTTCATAAAATCAATTTCTTTTGCATTTATTTTATTCATCCATTTTCGACGGAATTCATTTTCTGTCAAAAATCTTCGACGGAATCCATTTTCCGTCGAAAAACTTCGCAAAATCAATTTCTTTTGTATTTATTTTATTCATCCATTTTCGACGGAATTCATTTTCCGTCAAAAATCTTCACAAAATCAATTTCTTTTGCATTTATTTTATTCATCCATTTTCGACGGAATTCATTTTCTGTCAAAAATCTTCGACGGAATCCATTTTCCGTCGAAAAACTTCGCAAAATCAATTTCTTTTGCATTTATTTTATTCATCCGTTTTTGACGGAATTCATTTTCCGTAAAAAAATTTCACAAAATCAATTTCTTTTGCATTTATCTTATTAATCCGTTTTCGACGGAAAACATTTTTCGTCCAAAATCTTCGACGAAATCTATTTTGCGTCGAAAAACTTCATAAAGTCGATTTCTTTTGCATTTATTTTATTCATCCGTTTTCGACGGAATTCATTTTCCGTCAAAAATCTTCGACGGAATCCATTTTCCCTCAAAAATCTTCTACGGAATCCATTTTCCTTCGAAAAACTTCAAAAAATCAATTTCTTTTGCATTTATTTTATTATTCCGTTTTCGACGAAATTCTTTTTCTGTCGAAAAACTTCATAAAATCAATTTCTTTTGCATTTATTTTATTCATCCGTTTTCGATGGAATTCATTTTCAGTCAAAAATCTTCGAAGGAATCCATTTTCCGCCAAACATCTTCTACGGAATCCATTTTCCGTCGAAAAACTGCACAAAATCAATTTCTTTTGCATTTACTTTATTCATCTGTTTTCGGCGGAATTTGTTTTCTGTCGAAAAACTTCACAAAATCAATTTCTTTTGAATTTATTTTATTCATCCGTTCTCGAAGGAATCCGTTTTACGTCGAAAAACTTCATAAAATCAATTTCTTTTGCATTTATTTTATTCATCCATTTTCGACGGAATTCATTTTCCGTTAAAAATCTTCGACGGAATCCATTTTCCGTCGAAAAAATTCAAAAAATCATTTCTTTTGCATTTATTTTATTGTTCCGTTGTCGACGAAATTCTTTTTCTGTCGAAAAACTTCACAAAATCAATTTCTTTTGCATTTATTTTATTCATCCATTTTCGACGGAATTCATTTTCCGTCAAAAATCTTCGACGGAATCCATTTTCCGTCAAAAATCTTCTACGGAATCCATTTTCCGTGGAAAAACTTCACAAAATCATTTCTTTTGCATTTATTTTATTCATCCGTTTTCGACGGAATTCATTTTCCGTCAAAAATCTTCGACGGAATCCATTTTCCATCAAAAATCTTCTTCGGAATCCATTTTCCGTCGAAAAACTTCAAAAAATCAATTTCTTTTACTTTTATTTTATTAATCCATGTTCGACGGAATTCATTTTCCGTTGAAAAACTTCACAAAATAAATTTCTTTTGCACTAATTTAATTCATTCATTTTGGACGAAATACATTTTCTGTCAAAAATCTTCGACGGAATCCATTTTCCGTCGAAAAACTTCATAAAGTCGATTTCTTTTGCATTTATTTTATTCATCCGTTTTCGACGGAATTCATTTTCCGTCAAAAATCTTCGATGGAATCCATTTTCCATCAAAAATTTTCTTCGGAATCCATTTTCCGTCGAAAAACTTCAAAAAATCAATTTCTTTTACTTTTATTTTATTAATCCATGTTCGACGGAATTCATTTTCCGTTGAAAAACTTCACAAAATAAATTTCTTTTGCACTAATTTAATTCATTCATTTTGGACGAAATACATTTTCTGTCAAAAATCTTCGACGGAATCCATTTTCCGTCGAAAAACTTCACAAAATCAATTTCTTTTGCATTTATTTTATTCATCCATTTTCGACGGAATACATTTTCCGTAAAAAATCTTCGACGGAATCCATTTTCCGTCGAAAAACTTCACAAAATCAATTTCTTTTGCATTTATTTTATTCATCCGTTTTCGATGGAATTCATTTTCCGTCAAAAATCTTCGAAGGAATCCATTTTCCGTCAAACATCTTCTACGGAATCCATTTTCCGTCGAAAAACTGCACAAAATCAATTTCTTTTGCATTTACTTTATTCATCTGCTTTCGGTGGAATTTGTTTTCTGTCGAAAAACTTCA
Organism: Gastrolobium villosum; assembly: GCA_032173675.1. Taxonomy (NCBI): domain Eukaryota; kingdom Viridiplantae; phylum Streptophyta; class Magnoliopsida; order Fabales; family Fabaceae; genus Gastrolobium; species Gastrolobium villosum. The sequence goes on along the minus strand of JAVKPL010011352.1, from coordinate 346 downwards.
CAAAATCAATTTCTTTTGAATTTATTTTATTCATCCGTTTTCGAAGGAATCCGTTTTACGTCGAAAAACTTCATAAAATCAATTTCTTTTGCATTTATTTTATTCATCCATTTTCGACGGAATTCATTTTCCGTCAAAAATCTTCGACGGAATCCATTTTCCGTCGAAAACTTCAAAAATCAATTTCTTTTACATTTATTTTATTAATCCATGTTCGACGGAATTCATTTTCCGTTGAAACACTTCAAAAAATAAATTTCTTTTGCATTAATTTAATTCATTCATTTTCGACGGAAAACATTTTTCGTCAAAAATCTTCGATGGAATCCATTTTGCGTCGAAAATC
>JAVKPL010011351.1:0-49714 GCA_032173675.1 Gastrolobium villosum | reverse complement strand
GAAGCATTCAGCTTAATCAACAACCTTAATCTTTCTTTTTATCCAACTCATTTAACCCATCAACTTATTTTCATTTCTTACCAAGTACTAGCCCTTTAAATAATCTACGCGTGGTTTCAAACCACGCAACATGTGGAGTTCTACCCATCAAGTTAAACCCCTTTCTTTTAGTCTAGAAAAACTTAAATTTTCAAAATTTACACTGTGGTAATCGATTACCAGTGGGTGGTAATCGATTACCACCTGTCAAAAATGAGGCAGTAGCCAATTTTTCAAATCCTCTGTTCTGGTAATCGATTACCAACTTTGGGTAATCGATTACCTCACATGGTAATCGATTACCAAGTCTCAGTAATCGATTACCAGTGAAGACAGTAGCCAACTTTCGTCCCCTGTTGCATGGTAATCGATTACCATGCTTGGGTAATCGATTACTATGCAGCAAAAGTGACAGATTACAGCATTTTAAGCCCAAGAAGGGTTGTGTAATCCATCCCTAACATCTTAGTACTCCACACAACACTTAAACATACTCTAATTTAGGCTCTAGGCCTTCAAACATGCATTTTCATTCAATTATGTATCATATACAAAGTCTTTAACATAATGGCCATTTTACATCAAATATGGTCCATTTTACAACATATTCACCAAGGCTTCAATTACAATGAATGTGGCAATGGACAAGTCCCATGCTCACTCAAATATACAATATATACTAAAGTCCTACATATACATCAAATTGAAAGACTTAACAAGTAGTCATGAACATACAAGCATGGCATTTTCAACATGCACAAGTTCATGGCCTAAGTCTAAAGCATAAGACATATGCAAGATGTGTCCCTATCCAATGCTCATCACATGGTGCCTCCAATATGCACCTCATGCTCCACTCTTCCAGGCTCAACCTGACCTGAAATGATGCCCCAAAACACGGGGTGAGATATATAAATATATCTCAGTAAACCAAGGGCCCTGGAGGTTTCTCCACCCAATGGCTCACTCAATGTGCAAATATAACATCATACAATATGCAAGCAATGCAATATCACCCACCAACTGGAGACAACCCAAGAACATCCACTCATGGATTCATGTTCAAGGACTCCATCATATAACTCCCGAGACAGTCCTGGCGCCTCTCCCATGGTTGAGAAGACTCCATGGCAATACCCAACCGGAACTCCTCATGAGCCCTATCCGGCGGACGTCCCCCGCTTGGATCATCCTGATGTCGCTCCCAGAGTCAACACCATGGCATTCCAACTGGCATTCTCCCGTAGGATGAACCCAGCGGATGTCCAAACCAACACACGTCAACTGGCCAGTGACCAAACAATTTTCACAAAATCAAGCAATATGCATACAAGCACACAATCACACAATGTCATAACCACATAATCCAACCACAACCATCCACTAGGTGTGGTGGAGCACACAAGGGCTAAACCCCAGTTCCAAAGGTTACCTCAATACCGAGCCCATGCTCCAAACGTAAGCTCCAAGCTTACCCGCTTCCAAAGCGTCCAAAAGAGGCAACCTAGATAATCCACAACATGATTATCAATACAATTCCAATGTCAACCATTCATTTACACAATTAATCATCATTTAAATCACCTAGGCCAAAGGCTATTTTTCCATACCATTTTACTTCTATCTCTTTTATAGATCAAATTACCAATTACACCATGAATCACACATTCTTTCTTCTCATTCCACTATATCACACTATGCCATCATCCAATTAAACATCATTTTATATCATACCACATCAAATTCACAACCTTTACATCAATTTCTTCTCATTCCGTCGAAAAACTTCACAAAATCAATTTCTTTTGCATTTATTTTATTCATCAGTTTTAGACGAAATTCTTTTTCCGTCGATAAACTTCACAAAATGAATTTATTTTGCAATTTATTTTATTCATCCGTTTTATACGGAATTCGTTTTGCGTTAAAGATCTTCGACGAAATCCATTTTCGTCGAAAAACTTCACAAAATCAATTTCTTTTGCATTTATTTTATTCATCCATTTTCGACGGAATCCGTTTTCCCTCAAAAAACTTCACAATATCAATTTCTTTTTTTCATTTATTTTATTCATCCATTTTTGACGGAATCCGATTTCCGTCAAAAAAATCACAAAATCAATTTCTTTTGCATTTATTTTATTCATCCATTTTCGACGGAATTCATTTTCCGTAAAAAATCTTCGACGGAATCCATTTTCCGTCGAAAAACTTCATAAAATCAATTTCTTTTGCATTTATTTTATTCATAAGTTTTCGACACAATTCTTTTTCCGTCGAAAAACTTCAAAAAATCAATTTCTTTTGCATTTATTTTATTCATCCATTTTCGACGGATTACATTTTCCGTCAAAAATCTTCGACGGAATCAATTTTCCGTCGAAAAACTTCACAAAATAAATTTCTTTTGCATTTATTTTATTCATCAGTTTTCGACGGAATTCATTTTCCGTCGAAAAACTTCACAAAATCAATTTCTTTTTCATTTATTTTATTCATCAATTTTCGACGGAATCCATTTTCCGTCGAAAAACTTCACAAAATCAACTTCTTACGCATTTATTTTATTCATCAGTTTTCGACAAAATTCTTTTTCCGTCGAAAAACTTCAGAAAATCAATTTCTTTTTCATTTATTTTATTCATCTGTTTTTGACGGAATCCATTTCCATCAAAAAACTTCACAAAATCAATTTCTTTTGCATTTATTTTATTCGTCAGTTTTCGACGGAATCCATTTTCCATCGAAAAACTTCACAAAATCAATTTCTTTTGCATTTAGTTTATTCATCAGTTTTCGACGGAATCCATTTTGCGTAGAAAAACTTCACGAAATCAATTTATTTTGCATTTATTTTATTCATCCATTTTCGACGGAACTCATTTTCCGTAAAAAAACTTCACAATATCCATTTCTTTTGCATTTATTTTATTCATCCATTTTCGACGGAATCCGTTTTCCGTAAAAAAACTTCACAAAATCAATTTCTTTTGCATTTATTTTATTCATCAGCTTTCGACGGAATCCATTTCCCGTCGAAAAACTTCACAAAATCAATTTCATTTGCATTTATTTTATTCATCAGTTTTCGACGGAATCCATTTTCCGTCGAAAAACTTCACAAAATCAATTTCTTTTGCATTTATTTTATTCACCAGTTTTCGACGAAATTCTTTTTCCGTCGAAAAACTTCACAAAAAAAATTTCTTTTGCAATTTATTTTATTCATCCGTTTTAGACGGAATTCATTTTCCGTCAAAAATCTGCGACGAAATCCATTTTCGTCGAAAAACTTCACAAAATCCATTTCTTTTGCATTTATTTTATTCATCCATTTTCGACGGATTACGTTTTCCGTCAAAAAACTTCACAATATCAATTTTTTGCATTTATTTTTATTCATCCATTTTCGACGGAATCCGTTTTCCGTCAAAAAACTTCAAAAAATCAATTTCTTTTGCATTTATTTTATTCATCAGTTTTCGACGGAATCCACTTTCCATCGAAAAACTTCACAAAATCAATTTCTTTTGCATTTATTTTATTCGTCAGTTTTCAACGGAATCCATTTTCCATCGAAAAACTTCACAAAATCAATTTCTTTTGCATTTAGTTTATTCATCAGTTTTCGACGGAATCCATTTTCCGTCGAAAAACTTCACAAAATCAATTTATTCTGCATTTATTTTATTCATCCATTTTCGACGGAACTCGTTTTCCGTCAAAAAACTTCACAAAATCAATTTCTTTTGCATTTATTTTATTTATCCATTTTCGACGGAATTCATTTTCCGTAAAAAATCTTCGACGAAATCCATTTTCCGTCGAAAAACATCACAAAATCAATTTCTTTTGCATTTATTTTAATCTTCAGTTTTCGACGGAATCCATTTTCCGTCGAAAAACTTCACAAAATCAATTTCTTTTGCATTTATTTTATTCATCAGTTTTCGACGGAATCTATTTTCAGTCGAAAAACATCACAAAATCAATTTCTTTTGCATGTATTTTATTCACCAGTTTTCGACGAAATTCTTTTTCCGTCGAAAAACTTCACAAAAAGAATTTCTTTTGCAATTTATTTTATTCATCCGTTTTAGACGGAATTCGTTTTCCTTCAAAAATCTTCGACGAAATCAATTTTCGTCGAAAAACTTCACAAAATCCATTTCTTTTTGCATTTATTTTATTCATCCATTTTTGACGGAATCCGTTTTCGTCAAAAAACTTCACAATATCAATTTCTTTTGCATTTATTTTATTCATCCATTTTCAACGGAATCCGTTTTCCGTCAAAAAACTTCACAAAATCAATTTCTTCTGCATTTATTTTATTCATCAGTTTTCGACGGAATCCATTTTCCGTCGAAAAACATCACAAAATCAATTTCTTTTGCATTTATTTTATTCATCTATTTTCGACGAAATCCATTTTTGTCGAAAAACTTCACAAAATCAATTTCTTTTGCATTTATTTTATTCATCCATTTTTTACGGAATCCGTTTTCCGTCAAAAAACTTCAAAAAATCAATTTCTTTTGCAGTTATTTTATTCATCAGTTTTCGACGGAATCCTTTTTCCATCGAAAAACTTCACAAAATCAATTTCTTTTGCATTTATTTTATTTGTCAGTTTTCCACGGAATCCATTTTCCATCGAAAAACTTCACAAAATCAATTTCCTTTGCATTTAGTTTATTCATCAGTTTTCGACGGAATCCATTTTTCTTCGAAAAACTTCACAAAATCAATTTATTCTGCATTTATTTTATTCATCCATTTTCGACGGAACTCGTTTTCCGTCAAAAAACTTCACAATATCCATTTCTTTTGCATTTATTTTATTCATCCATTTTCGACGGAATTCATTTTCCGTCAAAAATCTGCGACGAAATCCATTTTCGTCGAAAAACTTCACAAAATCCATTTCTTTTGCATTTGTTTTATTCATCCATTTTCGACGGATTTCGTTTTCCGTCAAAAAACTTCACAATATCAATTTTTTTGCATTTATTTTTATTCATCCATTTTCGACGGAATCCGTTTTCCATCTAAAAACTTCACAAAATCAATTTCTTTTGCATTTATTTTATTCATCAGTTTTCGACGGAATCCATTTTCCATCGAAAAATTTCACAAAATCAATTTCTTTTACATTTATTTTATTCGTCAGTTTTCAACGGAATCCGTTTTCCGTCAAAAAACTTCGCAATATCAATTTCTTTTGCATTTATTTTATTCATCCATTTTCGACGGAATCCGTTTTCCGTCAAAAAACTTCACAAAATCAATTTCTTTTGCATTTATTTTATTCATCCATTTTCGACGGAATTCATTTTCCGTCAAAAATCTTCGACGAAATCCATTTTCCGTCGAAAAACATCACAAAATAAATTTCGTTTGCATTTATTTTATTCATCCATTTTCGACGAAATCCATTTTTGTCGAAAAACTTCACAAAATCAATTTCTTTTGCATTTATTTTATTCATCCGTTTTTTACGGAATCCGTTTTCCGTCAAAAAACTTCTCAATATCAATTTATTTTGCATTTATTTTATTCATCCATTTTCGACGGAATCCGTTTTCCGTCAAAAAACTTCACAAAATCAATTTCTTTTGCATTTATTTTATACATCAATTTTCGACGGAATCCATTTTCCATCGAAAAACTTCACAAAATCAATTTCTTTTGCATTTATTTTATTCGTCAGTTTTCAACGGAATCCATTTTCCATCGAAAAACTTCACAAAATCAATTTCTTTTGCAATTTATTTTATTCATCCGTTTTAGACGGAATTCATTTTCCGTAAAAAATCTGCTACGAAATCCATTTTCACCGAAAAACTTCACGAAATCCATTTCTTTTGCATTTATTTTATTCATCCATTTTCGACGGATTACGTTTTCCGTCAAAAAACTTCACAATATCAATTTTTTTGCATTTATTTTTATTCATCCATTTTCGACGGAATCCGTTTTCCATCAAAAAACTTCACAAAATCAATTTCTTTTGCATTTATTTTATTCATCAGTTTTCGACGGAATCCATTTTCCATCGAAAAACTTCACAAAATCAATTTCTTTTGCAATTTATTTTATTCATCCGTTTTAGACGGAATTCATTTTCCGTCAAAAATCTGCGACGAAATCCATTTTCGTCGAAAAACTTCACAAAATCCATTTCTTTTGCATTTATTTTATTCATCTGTTTTCAACGGATTACGTTTTCCGTCAAAAAACTTCACAATATCAATTTTTTTGCATTTATTTTTATTCATCCATTTTCGACGGAATCCGTTTTCCATCAAAAAACTTCACAAAATCAATTTCTTTTGCATTTATTTTATTCGCCAGTTTTCAACGGAATCCATTTTCCATCAAAAACTTCACAAAATCAATTTCTTTTGCATTTAGTTTATTCATCAGTTTTCGACGGAATCCATTTTCCGTCGAAAAACTTCACAAAATCAATTTATTCTGCATTTATTTTATTCATCCATTTTCGACGGAACTCATTTTCCGTCAAAAAACTTCACAAAATCAATTTCTTTTGCATTTATTTTTTTCATCCATTTTCGACGGAATTCATTTTCCGTAAAAAATATTCGACGAAATCAATTTTCCGTCGAAAAACATCACAAAATCAATTTCTTTTGCATTTATTTTAATCTTCAGTTTTCGACGGAATCCATAATCCGTCGAAAAACTTCACAAAATCAATTTCTTTTGCATTTATTTTATTCATCAGTTTTCGACGAAATTCCTTTTCCATCGAAAAACTTCACAAAATGAATTTATTTTGCAATTTATTTTATTCATCCGTTTTATACGGAATTCGTTTTCCGTTAAAAATCTTCGACGAAATCCATTTTCGTCGAAAAACTTCACAAAATCAATTTCTTTTGCATTTATTTTATTCATCCATTTTCGACGGAATCCGTTTTCCCTCAAAAAACTTCACAATATCAATTTCTTTTTTTCATTTATTTTATTCATCCAATTTTGACGGAATCCGATTTCCGTCAAAAAACATCACAAAATCAATTTCTTTTGCATTTATTTTATTCATCCATTTTCAACGGAATTCATTTTCCGTAAAAAATCTTCGACGGAATCCATTTTCCGTCGAAAAACTTCATAAAATCAATTTCTTTTGCATTTATTTTATTCATAAGTTTTCGACACAATTCTTTTTCCGTCGAAAAACTTCAAAAAATCAATTTCTTTTGCATTTATTTTATTCATCCATTTTCGACGGATTACATTTTCCGTCAAAAATCTTCGACGGAATCAATTTTCCGGCGAAAAACTTCACAAAATCAATTTCTTTTGCATTTATTTATTCATCAGTTTTCGACGGAATCCATTTTCCATCGAAAAACTTCACAAAATCAATTTCTTTTTCATTTATTTTATTCATCAATTTTCGACGGAATCCATTTTCCGTCGAAAAACTTCACAAAATCAACTTCTTACGCATTTATTTTATTCATCAGTTTTCGACAAAATTCTTTTTCCGTCGAAAAACTTCAGAAAATCAATTTCTTTTTCATTTATTTTATTCATCTGTTTTTGACGGAATCCATTTTCCATCAAAAAACTTCTCAAAATTAATTTCTTTTGCATTTATTTTATTCGTCAGTTTTCGACGGAATCCATTTTCCATCGAAAAACTTCACAAAATCAATTTCTTTTGCATTTAGTTTATTCATCAGTTTTCGACGGAATCCATTTTGCGTGGAAAAACTTCACGAAATCAATTTATTTTGCATTTATTTTATTCATCCATTTTCGACGGAACTCATTTTCCGTAAAAAAACTTCACAATATCCATTTCTTTTGCATTTATTTTATTCATCCATTTTCGACGGAATCCGTTTTCCGTAAAAAAACTTCACAAAATCAATTTCTTTTGCATTTATTTTATTCATCAGTTTTCGACGGAATCCATTTCCCGTCGAAAAACTTCACAAAATCAATTTCATTTGCATTTATTTTATTCATCAGTTTTCGACGGAATCCATTTTCCGTCGAAAAACTTCACAAAATCAATTTCTTTTGCATTTATTTTATTCACCAGTTTTCGACGAAATTCTTTTTCCGTCGAAAAACTTCACAAAAAGAATTTCTTTTGCAATTTATTTTATTCATCCGTTTTAGACGGAATTCATTTTCCGTCAAAAATCTGCGACGAAATCCATTTTCGTCGAAAAACTTCACAAAATCCATTTCTTTTGCATTAATTTTATTCATCCATTTTCGACGGATTTCGTTTTCCGTCAAAAAACTTCACAATATCAATTTTTTGCATTTATTTTTATTCATCCATTTTCGACGGAATCCGTTTTCCGTCAAAAAACTTCAAAAAATCAATTTCTTTTGCATTTATTTTATTCATCAGTTTTCGACGGAATCCACTTTCCATCGAAAAACTTCACAAAATCAATTTCTTTTGCATTTATTTTATTCGTCAATTTTCAACGGAATCCATTTTCCGTCGAAAAACTTCACAAAATCAATTTCTTTTGCATTTAGTTTATTCATCAGTTTTCGACGGAATCCATTTTCCGTCGAAAAACTTCACAAAATCAATTTATTCTGCATTTATTTTATTCATCCATTTTCGACGGAACTCGTTTTCCGTCAAAAAACTTCACAAAATCAATTTCTTTTGCATTTATTTTATTCATCCATTTTCGACGGAATTCATTTTCCGTAAAAAAACTTCGACGAAATCCATTTTCCGTCGAAAAACATCACAAAATCAATTTCTTTTGCATTTATTTTAATCTTCAGTTTTCGACGGAATCCATTTTCCGTCGAAAAACTTCACAAAATCAATTTCTTTTGCATTTATTTTATTCATCAGTTTTCGACAAAAAAAATTTTCCGTCGAAAAACTTCACAAAATGAATTTATTTTGCATTTTATTTTATTCATCCGTTTTATACGGAATTCGTTTTCCGTTAAAAATCTTTGACGGAATCCATTTTCCATCCAAAAACTTCTCAAAATTAATTTCTTTTGCATTTATTTTATTCATCCATTTTCGACGGAATCCGTTTTCCCTCAAAAAACTTCACAATATCAATTTCTTTTTTTCATTTACTTTATTCATCCATTTTTGACGGAATCCGATTTCCGTCAAAAAACATCACAAAATCAATTTCTTTTGCATGTATTTTATTCATCCATCTTTCGACGGAATTCATTTTCCGTAAAAAATCTTCGACGGAATCCATTTTCCGTCGAAAAACTTCATAAAATCAATTTCTTTTGCATTTATTTTATTCATCAGTTTTCGACACAATTCTTTTTCCGTCGAAAAACTTCAAAAAATCAATTTCTTTTGCATTTATTTTATTCATCCATTTTCGACGGAATACATTTTCCGTCAAAAATCTTTGACGGAATCAATTTTCCGTCGAAAAACATCGGAAAATCAATTTCTTTTGCATTTATTTATTCATCAGTTTTCGACGGAATCCATTTTCCATCGAAAAACTTCACAAAATCAATTTCTTTTTCATTTATTTTATTCATCAATTTTTGACGGAATTCATTTTCCGTCCAAAATCTTCGACGGAATCCATTTTCCGTCGAAAAACTTCACAAAATCAATTTCTTTTGCATTTAGTTTATTCATCAGTTTTCGACGGAATCCATTTTGCGTCGAAAAACTTCACAAAATCAATTTATTTTGCATTTATTTTATTCATCCATTTTCGACGGAACTCATTTTCCGTCAAAAAACTTCACAATATCCATTTCTTTTGCATTTATTTTATTCATCATTTTCGACGGAATCCGTTTTCCGTAAAAAAACTTCACAAAATCAATTTCTTTTGCATTTATTTTATTCTTCAGTTTTCGACGGAATCCATTTTCCGTCGAAAAACTTCACAAAATCAATTTCATTTGCATTTATTTTATTCATCAGTTTTCGACGGAATCCATTTTCCGTCGAAAAACTTCACAAAATCAATTTCTTTTGCATTTATTTTATTCACCAGTTTTCGACGGAATTCTTTTTCCGTCGAAAAACATCACAAAATGAATTTATTTTGCAATTTATTTTATTCATCAGTTTTATACGGAATTCGTTTTCCGTTAAAAATCTTCGACGAAATCCATTTTCGTCGAAAAACTTCACAAAATCAATTTCTTTTGCATTTATTTTATTCATCCATTTTCGACGGAATCCGTTTTCTCTCAAAAAACATCACAATATCAATTTCTTTTTTTCATTTATTTTATTCATCCATTTTTGACGGAATCCGATTTCCGTCAAAAAACATCACAAAATCAATTTCTTTTGCATTTATTTTATTCATCCATTTTCTACGGAATTCATTTTCCGTAAAAAATCTTCGACGGAATCCATTTTCCGTCGAAAAACTTCATAAAATCAATTTCTTTTGAATTTATTTTATTCATCAGTTTTCGACACAATTCTTTTTCCGTCGAAAAACTTCAAAAAATCAATTTCTTTTGCATTTATTTTATTCATCCATTTTCGACGGAATACATTTTCCGTCAAAAATCTTCGATGGAATCAATTTTCCGTCGAAAAACTTCACAAAATCAATTTTCCGTCGAAAAACTTCACAAAATCAATTTCTTTTGCATTTATTTATTCATCAGTTTTCGACGGAATCCATTTTCCATCGAAAAACTTCACAAAATCAATTTCTTTTTCATTTATTTTATTCGTCAATTTTCGACGGAATCCATTTTCCGTCGAAAAACTTCACAAAATCAACTTCTTATGCATTTATTTTATTCATCAGTTTTCGACAAAATTCTTTTTCCGTCGAAAAACTTTAGAAAATCAATTTCTTTTTCATTTATTTTATTCATTTGTGTTTGACGGAATCCATTTTCCAAAGAAAAATTCTCAAAATTAATTTCTTTTGCATTTATTTTATTCGTCAGTTTTCGACGGAATCCATTTTCCATCGAAAAACTTCACAAAATCAATTTCTTTTGCATTTAGTTTATTCATCAGTTTTCGACGGAATCCATTTTCCGTCGAAAAACTTCACAAAATCAATTTATTTTGCATTTATTTTATTCATCCATTTTCGACGGAACTCGTTTTCCGTCAAAAAACTTCACAATATCCATTTCTTTTGCATTTATTTTATTCATCCATTTTCGACGGAATCCGTTTTCCGTAAAAAAACTTCACAAAATCAATTTCTTTTGCAATTTATTTTATTCATCCGTTTTAGACGGAATTCATCTTCCGTAAAAAATCTGCGACGAAATCCATTTTCGTCGAAAAACTTCACAAAATCCATTTCTTTTGCATTTATTTTATTCATCCATTTTCGACGGATTACGTTTTCCGTCAAAAAACTTCACAATATCAATTTTTTTGCATTTATTTTTATTCATCCATTTTCGACGGAATACGTTTTCCATCAAAAAACTTCACAAAATCAATTTCTTTTGCATTTATTTTATTCATCAGTTTTCGACGGAATCCATTTTCCATCGAAAAACTTCACAAAATCAATTTCTTTTGCATTTATTTTATTCGTCAATTTTCCACGGAATCCATTTTCCATCGAAAAACTTCACAAAATCAATTTCTTTTGCATTTAGTTTATTCATCAATTTTCGATGGAATCCATTTTCTGTCGAAAAACTTCACAAAATCAATTTCTTTTGCGTTTATTTTATTCATCCATTTTTTACGGAATCCGTTTTTCGTCAAAAAACTTCACAATATCAATTTATTTTGCATTTATTTTATTCATCCATTTTCGACGGAATACGTTTTCCGCCAAAAAACTTCACAAAATCAATTTCTTTTGCATTTATTTTATACATCAGTTTTCGACGGAATCCATTTTCCATCGAAAAACTTCACAAAATCAATTTCTTTTGCAATTTATTTTATTCATCCGTTTTAGACGGAATTCATTTTCCGTCAAAAATCTGCGACGAAATCCATTTTCGTCGAAAAACTTCACAAAATCCATTTCTTTTGCATTTATTTTATTCATCCATTTTCGACGCATTACGTTTTCCGTCAAAAAACTTCACAATATCAATTTTTTTGCATTTATTTTTATTCATCCATTTTCGACGGAATCCGTTTTCCATCAAAAAACTTCACAAAATCAATTTCTTTTGCATTTAGTTTATTCATCAGTTTTCGACGGAATCCATTTTCCGTCGAAAAACTTCACAAAATCAATTTCTTTTGCATTTATTTTATTCGTCAGTTTTCCAAGGAATCCATTTTCCATCGAAAAACTTCACAAAATCAATTTATTTTGCATTTAGTTTATTCATCAGTTTTCGACGGAATCCATTTTCCGTCGAAAAACTTCACAAAATCAATTTATTCTGCATTTATTTTATTCATCCATTTTCGACGGAACTCGTTTTCCGTCAAAAAACTTCACAAAATCAATTTCTTTTGCATTTATTTTATTCATCCATTTTCGAAGGAATTCATTTTCCGTAAAAAATCTTCGACGAAATCCATTTTCCGTCGAAAAACATCACAAAATCAATTTCTTTTGCATTTATTTTAATCTTCAGTTTTCGACGGAATCCATTTTCCGTCGAAAAACTTCACAAAATCAATTTCTTTTGCATTTATTTTATTCATCAGTTTTAGACGAAATTCTTTTTCCGTCGAAAAACTTCACAAAATGAATTTATTTTGCAATTTATTTTGTTCATCCGTTTTATACGGAATTCGTTTTGCGTTAAAGATCTTCGACGAAATCCATTTTCGTCGAAAAACTTCACAAAATCAATTTCTTTTGCATTTATTTTATTCATCCATTTTCGACGGAATCCGTTTTCCCTCAAAAAACTTCACAATATCAATTTCTTTTTTTCATTTATTTTATTCATCCATTTTTGACGGAATCCGATTTCCGTCAAAAAAATCACAAAATCAATTTCTTTTGCATTTATTTTATTCATCCATTTTCGACGGAATTCATTTTCCGAAAAAATCTTCGACGGAATCCATTTTCCGTCGAAAAACTTCATAAAATCAATTTCTTTTGCATTTATTTTATTCATAAGTTTTCGACACAATTCTTTTTCCGTCGAAAAACTTCAAAAAATCAATTTCTTTTGCATTTATTTTATTCATCCATTTTCGACGGATTACATTTTCCGTCAAAAATCTTCGACGGAATCAATTTTCCGTCGAAAAACTTCACAAAATCAATTTCTTTTGCATTTATTTATTCATCAGTTTTCGACGGAATCCATTTTCCATCGAAAAACTTCACAAAATCAATTTCTTTTTCATTTATTTTATTCATCAATTTTCGACGGAATCCATTTTCCGTCGAAAAACTTCACAAAATCAACTTCTTACGCATTTATTTTATTCATCAGTTTTCGATAAAATTCTTTTTCCGTCGAAAAACTTCAGAAAATCAATTTCTTTTTCATTTATTTTATTCATCTGTTTTTGACGGAATCCATTTTCCATCAAAAAACTTCTCAAAATTAATTTCTTTTGCATTTATTTTATTCGTCAGTTTTCGACGGAATCCATTTTCCATCGAAAAACTTCACAAAATCAATTTCTTTTGCATTTAGTTTATTCATCAGTTTTCGACGGAATCCATTTTGCGTAGAAAAACTTCACAAAATCAATTTATTTTTCATTTATTTTATTCATCCATTTTCGACGGAACTCATTTTCCGTAAAAAAACTTCACAATATCCATTTCTTTTGCATTTATTTTATTCATCCATTTTCGACGGAATCCGTTTTCCGTAAAAAAACTTCACAAAATCAATTTCTTTTGCATTTATTTTATTCATCAGTTTTCGACGGAATCCATTTCCCGTCGAAAAACTTCACAAAATCAATTTCATTTGCATTTATTTTATTCATCAGTTTTCGACGGAATCCATTTTCCGTCGAAAAACTTCACAAAATCAATTTCTTTTGCATTTATTTTATTCACCAGTTTTCGACGAAATTCTTTTTCCGTCGAAAAACTTCACAAAAAGAATTTCTTTTGCAATTTATTTTATTCATCCGTTTTAGACGGAATTCATTTTCCGTCAAAAATCTGCGACGAAATCCATTTTCGTCGAAAAACTTCACAAAATCCATTTCTTTTGCCTTAATTTTATTCATCCATTTTCGACGGATTTCGTTTTCCATCAAAAAACTTCACAATATCAATTTTTTGCATTTATTTTTATTCATCCATTTTCGACGGAATCCGTTTTCCGTCAAAAAACTTCAAAAAATCAATTTCTTTTGCATTTATTTTATTCATCAGTTTTCGACGGAATCCACTTTCCATCGAAAAACTTCACAAAATCAATTTCTTTTGCATTTATTTTATTCGTCAGTTTTCAACGGAATCCATTTTCCATCGAAAAACTTCACAAAATCAATTTCTTTTGCATTTAGTTTATTCATCAGTTTTCGACGGAATCCATTTTCCGTCGAAAAACTTCACAAAATCAATTTATTCTGCATTTATTTTATTCATCCATTTTCGACGGAACTCGTTTTCCGTCAAAAAACTTCACAAAATCAATTTCTTTTGCATTTATTTTATTCATCCATTTTCGACGGAATTCATTTTCCGTAAAAAAACTTCGACGAAATCCATTTTCCGTCGAAAAACATCACAAAATCAATTTCTTTTGCATTTATTTTAATCTTCAGTTTTCGATGGAATCCATTTTCCGTCGAAAAACTTCACAAAATCAATTTCTTTTGCATTTATTTTATTCATCAGTTTTCGACAAAAAAAATTTTCCGTCGAAAAACTTCACAAAATGAATTTATTTTGCATTTTATTTTATTCATCCGTTTTATACGGAATTAGTTTTCCGTTAAAAATCTTTGACGGAATCCATTTTCCATCGAAAAACTTCTCAAAATTAATTTCTTTTGCATTTATTTTATTCATCCATTTTCGACGGAATCCGTTTTCCCTCAAAAAACTTCACAATATCAATTTCTTTTTTTCATTTAATTTATTCATCCATTTTTGACGGAATCCGATTTCCGTCAAAAAACATCACAA
The DNA here is from genome assembly GCA_032173675.1 of Gastrolobium villosum. NCBI lineage: Eukaryota > Viridiplantae > Streptophyta > Magnoliopsida > Fabales > Fabaceae > Gastrolobium > Gastrolobium villosum. Next base: position 34,631 of record JAVKPL010011351.1, on the reverse strand, counting down.
AATCAATTTCTTTTGCATGTATTTTATTCATCCATTTTCGACGGAATTCATTTTCCGTAAAAAATCTTCGACGGAATCCATTTTCCGTCGAAAAACTTCATAAAATCAATTTCTTTTGCATTTATTTTATTCATCAGTTTTCGACACAATTCTTTTTCCGTCGAAAAACATCAAAAAATCAATTTCTTTTGCATTTATTTTATTCATCCATTTTCGACGGAATACATTTTCCGTCAAAAATCTTTGACGGAATCAATTTTCCGTCGAAAAACATCAGAAAATCAATTTCATTTGCATTTATTTATTCATCAGTTTTCGACGGAATCCATTTTCCATCGAAAAACTTCACAAAATCAATTTCTTTTTCATTTATTTTATTCATCAATTTTTGACGGAATCCATTTTCCGTCGAAAAAGTTCACAAAATCAACTTCTTATGCATTTCTTTTATTCATCAGTTTTCGACAAAATTCTTTTTCCGTCGAAAAACTTCAGAAAATCAATTTCTTTTTCATTTATTTTATTCATCTGTTTTTGACGGAATCCATTTTCCATCGAAAAACTTCACAAAATCAATTTCTTTTGCATTTAGTTTATTCATCAGTTTTCGACGGAATCCATTTTGCGTCGAAAAACTTCACAAAATCAATTTATTTTGCATTTATTTTATTCATCCATTTTCGACGGAACTCATTTTCCGTCAAAAAACTTCACAATATCCATTTCTTTTGCATTTATTTTATTCATCATTTTCGACGGAATCCGTTTTCCGTAAAAAAACTTCACAAAATCAATTTCTTTTGCATTTATTTTATTCTTCAGTTTTCGACGGAATCCATTTTCCGTCGAAAAACTTCACAAAATCAATTTCATTTGCATTTATTTTATTCATCAGATTTCGACGGAATCCATTTTCCGTCGAAAAACTTCACAAAATCTATTTCTTTTGCATTTATTTTATTCACCAGTTTTCGACGAAATTCTTTTTCCGTCGAAAAACTTCACAAAAAGAATTTCTTTTGCAATTTATTTTATTCATCTGTTTTAGACGGAATTCATTTTCCGTCAAAAATCTGCGACGAAATCCATTTTCGTCGAAAAACTTCACAAAATCCATTTCTTTTGCATTTATTTTATTCATCCATTTTCGACGAATTACGTTTTCCGTCAAAAAACTTCACAATATCAATTTTTTTTGCATTTATTTTTATTCATCCATTTTCGACGGAATCCGTTTTCCGTCAAAAAACTTCACAAAATCAATTTCTTTTGCATTTATTTTATTCATCAGTTTTCGACGGAATCCATTTTCCATCGAAATCTTTTGCATTTATTTTATTCGTCAGTTTTCAACGGAATCCATTTTCCATCGAAAAACTTCACAAAATCAATTTCTTTTGCATTTAGTTTATTCATCAGTTTTCGACGGAATCCATTTTCCGTCGAAAAACTTCACAAAATCAATTTATTCTGCATTTATTTTATTCATCCATTTTCGACGGAATACATTTTCCGTCAAAAATCTTCGACGGAATCAATTTTCCGTCGAAAAACTTCACAAAATCAATTTCTTTTGCATTTATTTATTCATCAGTTTTCGACGGAATCCATTTTCCATCGAAAAACTTCACAAAATCAATTTCTTTTTCATTTATTTTATTCATCAATTTTCGCCGGAATCCAATTTTCGTCGAAAAACTTCACAAAATCAACTTCTTATGCATTTCTTTTATTCATCAGTTTTCGACGGAATCCATTTTTCGTCGAAAAACTTTTTCACAAAATCAACTTCTTATGCATTTCTTTTATTCATCAGTTTTCAACTTCTTATGCAAATCAGTTTTCTTTTTTTCCGTCGAAAAACTTCATAAAATCAATTTCTTTTTCATTTATTTTATTCATCTGTTTTTGACGGAATCCATTTTCCATCGAAAAACTTCTCAAAATTAATTTCTTTTGCATTTATTTTATTCATCCATTTTCGACGGAATCCGTTTTCCCTCAAAAAACTTCACAATATCAATTTCTTTTTTTCATTTATTTTATTCATCCATTTTTGACGGAATCCGATTTCCGTCAAAAAACATCACAAAATCAATTTCTTTTGCATGTATTTTATTCATCCATTTTTGACGGAATTCATTTTCCGTAAAAAATCTTCGACGGAATCCATTTTCCGTCGAAAAACTTCATAAAATCAATTTCTTTTGCATTTATTTTATTCATCAGTTTTCGACACAATTCTTTTTCCGTCGAAAAACTTCAAAAAATCAATTTCTTTTGCATTTATTTTATTCATCCATTTTCGACGGAATACATTTTCCGTCAAAAATCTTTGACGGAATCAATTTTCCGTCGAAAAACTTCACAAAATCAATTTCTTTTGCATTTATTTATTCATCAGTTTTCGACGGAATCCATTTTCCATCGAAAAACTTCACAAAATCAATTTCTTTTTCATTTATTTTATTCATCAATTTTCGGCGGAATCCATTTTCCGTCGAAAAACTTCACAAAATCAACTTCTTATGCATTTCTTTTATTCATCAGTTTTCGACAAAATTCTTTTTCCGTCGAAAAACTTTAGAAAATCAATTTCTTTTTCATTTATTTTATTCATCAGTTTTCGACGGAATCCATCTTCCATCGAAAAACTTCTCAAAATTAATTTCTTTTGCATTTATTTTATTCGTCAGTTTTTGACGGAATCCATTTTCCATCGAAAAACTTCACAAAATCAATTTCTTTTGCATTTAGTTTATTCATCAGTTTTCGACGGAATCCATTTTGCGTCGAAAAACTTCACAAAATCAATTTATTTTGCATTTATTTTATTCATCAATTTTCGACGGAACTCATTTTCCGTCAAAAAACTTCACAATATCCATTTCTTTTGCATTTATTTTATTCATCCATTTTCGACGGAATACATTTTCCGTCAAAAATCTTTGACGGAATCAATTTTCCGTCGAAAAACTTCAGAAAATCAATTTCTTTTGCATTTATTTATTCATCAGTTTTCGACGGAATCCATTTTCCATCGAAAAACTTCACAAAATCAATTTCTTTTTCATTTATTTTATTCATCAATTTTCGGCGGAATCCATTTTCCGTCGAAAAACTTCACAAAATCAACTTCTTATGCATTTCTTTTATTCATCAGTTTTCGACAAAATTCTTTTTCCGTCGAAAAACTTTAGAAAATCAATTTCTTTTTCATTTATTTTATTCATCCGTTTTCGACGGAATTCGCATTTCGTCGAAAAACTTCTCAAAATTAATTTCTTTTGCATTTATTTTATTCGTCAGTTTTTGACGGAATCCATTTTCCATTGAAAGAATCCATTTTCCGTCGATAAAACTTCACAAAATCAATTTCTTTTGCATTTAGTTTATTCATCAGTTTTCGACGGAATCCATTTTGCGTCGAAAAACTTCACAAAATCAATTTATTTTGCATTTATTTTATTCATCCATTTTCGACGGAACTCATTTTCCGTCAAAAAACTTCACAATATCCATTTCTTTTGCATTTATTTTATTCATCCATTTTCGACGGAATCCGTTTTCCGTAAAAAAATCTTCACAAAATCAATTTCTTTTGCATTTATTTTATTCTTCAGTTTTCGACGGAATCCATTTTCCGTCGAAAAACTTCACAAAATCAATTTCATTTGCATTTATTTTATTCATCAGTTTTCGACGGAATCCATTTTCCGTCGAAAAACTTCACAAAATCAATTTCTTTTGCAGTTATTTTATTCACCAGTTTTCGACGAAATTCTTTTTCCGTCGAAAAACTTCACAAAAAGAATTTCTTTTGCAATTTATTTTATTCATCCGTTTTAGACGGAATTCATTTTCCGTCAAAAATCTGCGACGAAATCCATTTTCGTCGAAAAACTTCACAAAATCCATTTCTTTTGCATTTATTTTATTCATCCATTTTCGACGAATTACGTTTTCCGTCAAAAAACTTCACAATATCAATTTTTTTTGCGTTTATTTTTATTCATTCATTTTCGACGGAATCCGTTTTCCGTCAAAAAACTTCACAAAATCAATTTCTTTTGCATTTATTTTATTCATCAGTTTTCGACGGAATCCATTTTCCATCGAAATCTTTTGCATTTATTTTATTCGTCAGTTTTCAACGGAATCCATTTTCCATCGAAAAACTTCACAAAATCAATTTCTTTTGCATTTAGTTTATTCATCAGTTTTCGACGGAATCCATTTTCCGTCGAATAACTTCACAAAATCAATTTATTCTGCATTTATTTTATTCATCCATTTTCGACGGAATACATTTTCCGTCAAAAATCTTCGACGGAATCAATTTTCCGTCGAGAAACTTCACAAAATCAATTTCTTTTGCATTTATTTATTCATCAGTTTTCGACGGAATCCATTTTCCATCGAAAAACTTCACAAAATCAATTTCTTTTTCATTTATTTTATTCATCAATTTTCGACGGAATCCAATTTTCGTCGAAAAACTTCACAAAATCAACTTCTTATGCATTTCTTTTTTTCATCAGTTTTCGACGGAATCCATTTTTCGTTGAAAAACTTCACAAAATCAACTTCTTATGCATTTCTTTTATTCATCAGTTTTCGACAAAATTCTTTTTCCGTCGAAAAACTTCATAAAATCAATTTCTTTTTCATTTATTTTATTCATCTGTTTTTGACGGAATCCATTTTCCATCGAAAAACTTCACAAACTCAATTTCTTTTTCATTTATTTTATTCATCAATTTTCGACGGAATCCAATTTTCGTCGAAAAACTTCACAAAATCAACTTCTTATGCATTTCTTTTATTCATCAGTTTTCGACGGAATCCATTTTTCGTCGAAAAACTTCACAAAATCAACTTCTTATGCATTTCTTTTATTCATCAGTTTTCGACAAAATTCTTTTTCCGTCGAAAAACTTCATAAAATCAATTTCTTTTTCATTTATTTTATTCATCTGTTTTTGACGGCATCCATTTTCCATAGAAAAACTTCTCAAAATTAATTTCTTTTGCATTTATTTTATTCATCCATTTTCGACGGAATCCGTTTTCCCTCAAAAAACTTCACAATATCAATTTCTTTTTTTCATTTATTTTATTCATCCATTTTTGACGGAATCCGATTTCCGTCAAAAAACATCACAAAATCAATTTCTTTTGCATGTATTTTATTCATCCATTTTCGACGGAATTCATTTTCCGTAAAAAATCTTCGACGGAATCCATTTTCCGTCGAAAAACTTCATAAAATCAATTTCTTTTGCATTTATTTTATTCATCAGTTTTCGACACAATTCTTTTTCCGTCGAAAAACTTCAAAAAATCAATTTCTTTTGCATTTATTTTATTCATCCATTTTCGACGGAATACATTTTCCGTCAAAAATCTTTGACGGAATCAATTTTCCGTCGAAAAACTTCACAAAATCAATTTCTTTTGCATTTATTTATTCATCAGTTTTCGACGGAATCCATTTTCCATCGAAAAACTTCACAAAATCAATTTCTTTTTCATTTATTTTATTCATCAATTTTCGGCGGAATCCATTTTCCGTCGAAAAACTTCACAAAATCAACTTCTTATGCATTTCTTTTATTCATCAGTTTTCGACAAAATTCTTTTTCCGTCGAAAAACTTTAGAAAATCAATTTCTTTTTCATTTATTTTATTCATCAGTTTTCGACGGAATCCATCTTCCATCGAAAAACTTCTCAAAATTAATTTCTTTTGCATTTATTTTATTCGTCAGTTTTTGACGGAATCCATTTTCCATCGAAAAACTTCACAAAATCAATTTCTTTTGCATTTAGTTTATTCATCAGTTTTCGACGGAATCCATTTTGCGTCGAAAAACTTCACAAAATCAATTTATTTTGCATTTATTTTATTCATCCATTTTCGACGGAACTCATTTTCCGTCAAAAAACTTCACAATATCCATTTCTTTTGCATTTATTTTATTCATCCATTTTCGACGGAATCCGTTTTCCGTAAAAAATCTTCACAAAATCAATTTCTTTTGCATTTATTTTATTCTTCAGTTTTCGACGGAATCCATTTTCCGTCGAAAAACTTCACAAAATCAATTTCATTTGCATTTATTTTATTCATCAGTTTTCGACGGAATCCATTTTCCGTCGAAAAACTTCACAAAATCAATTTCTTTTGCAGTTATTTTATTCACCAGTTTTCGACGAAATTCTTTTTCCGTCGAAAAACTTCACAAAAAGAATTTCTTTTGCAATTTATTTTATTCATCCGTTTTAGACGGAATTCATTTTCCGTCAAAAATCTGCGACGAAATCCATTTTCGTCGAAAAACTTCACAAAATCCATTTCTTTTGCATTTATTTTATTCATCCATTTTCGACGAATTACGTTTTCCGTCAAAAAACTTCACAATATCAATTTTTTTTGCATTTATTTTTATTCATCCATTTTCGACGGAATCCGTTTTCCGTCAAAAAACTTCACAAAATCAATTTCTTTTGCATTTATTTTATTCATCAGTTTTCGACGGAATCCATTTTCCATCGAAATCTTTTGCATTTATTTTATTCGTCAGTTTTCAACGGAATCCATTTTCCATCGAAAAACTTCACAAAATCAATTTCTTTTGCATTTAGTTTATTCATCAGTTTTCGACGGAATCCATTTTCCGTCGAATAACTTCACAAAATCAATTTATTCTGCATTTATTTTATTCATCCATTTTCGACGGAACTCGTTTTCCGTCAAAAAACTTCACAAAATCAATTTCTTTTGCATTTATTTTATTTATCCATTTTCGACGGAATTCATTTTCCGTCAAAAATCTTCGACGAAATCCATTTTCCGTCGAAAAACATCACAAAATCAATTTCTTTTGCATTTATTTTAATCTTCAGTTTTCGACGGAATCCATTTTCCGTCGAAAAACTTCACAAAATCAATTTCTTTTACATTTATTTTATTCATCAGTTTTCGACAAAATTCTTTTTCCGTCGAAAAACTTCACAAAATGAATTTATTTTGCATTTTATTTTATTCATCCGTTTTATACGAAATTCGTTTTCCGTTAAAAATCTTTGACGAAATCCATTTTCGTCGAAAAACTTCACAAAATCAATTTCTTTTGCATTTATTTTATTCATCCATTTTCGACGGAATCCGTTTTCCCTCAAAAAACTTCACAATATCAATTTCTTTTTTTCATTTATTTTATTCATCCATTTTTGGCGGAATCCAATTTTCGTCAAAAAACATCACAAAATCAATTTCTTTTGCATTTATTTTATTCATCCATTTTCGACGGAATTCTTTTTCCGTAAAAAATCTTCGACGGAATCCATTTTCCGTCGAAAAACTTCATAAAATCAATTTCTTTTGCATTTATTTTATTCTTCAGTTTTCGACACAATTCTTTTTCAGTCGAAAAACTTCAAAAAATCAATTTCTTTTGCATTTATTTTATTCATCCATGTTCGACGGAATACATTTTCCGTCAAAAATCTTCGACGGAATCAATTTTCCGTCAAAAAACATCACAAAATCAATTTCTTTTGCATTTATTTATTCATCAGTTTTTGACGGAATCCATTTTCCATCGAAAAACTTCACAAAATCAATTTCTTTTTCATTTATTTTATTCATTAATTTTCGACGGAATCCATTTTCCGTCGCAAAACTTCACAAAATCAACTTCTTATGCATTTCTTTTATTCATCAGTTTTCGACAAAATTCTTTTTCCGTCGAAAAACTTCAGAAAATCAATTTCTTTTTCATTTATTTTATTCTTATGTTTTTAACGGAATCCATTTTCCATCGAAAAACTTCTCAATTAATTTCTTTTGCATTTATTTTATTCGTCAGTTTTCGACGGAATCCATTTTCCTTCGAAAAACTTCACAAAATCAATTTCTTTTGCATTTAGTTTATTCATCAGTTTTCGACGGAATCCATTTTGCGTCGAAAAACTTCACAAAATCAATTTATGTTGCATTTATTTTATTCATGCATTTTCGATGGAACTCATTTTCCGTCAAAAAACTTCACAATATCCATTTCTTTTGCATTTATTTTATTCATCCATTTTCGACGGAATCCGTTTTCCGTAAAAAAACTTCACAAAATCAATATCTTTTGCATTTATTTTATTCATCCATTTTCGACGGAATTCATTTTACGTCAAAAATCTTCGACGGAATCCATTTTCCGTCGAAAAACTTCACAAAATCAATTTCATTTGCATTTATTTTATTCATCAGTTTTAGACGAAATTCTTTTTCCGTAGAAAAACTTCTCAAAAAGAATTTCTTTTGCAATTTAATTTATTCATCTGTTTTAGACGGAATTCGTTTTCCGTCAAAAATCTTCGACGAAATCCATTTTCGTCGCAAAACTTCACAAAATCCATTTCTTTTGCATTTATTTTATTCATCCATTTTCGACGGAATCCGTTTTCGTCAACAAACTTCACAATATCAATTTCTTTTGCATTTATTTTATTCATCCATGAATATGTTTTCCGTCAAAAAACTTCACAAAATCAATTTCTTTTGCATTTATTTTATTTATCCATTTTCGACGGAATTCATTTTCCGTCAAGAATCTTCGACGGAATCCATTTTCCGTCGAAAAACTTCACAAAATCAATTACTTTTGCATTTATTTATTCATCAGTTTTCGACGAAATTCTTTTTCCGTCGAGAAACTTCACACAACGAATTTCTTTTGAAATTTATTTTATTCATCCGTTTTAGACGGAATTCGTTTTCCGTTAAAAATCTTCGACGAAATCCATTTTCGTCGAAAAACTTTACAAAATCAATTTCTTTTGCATTTATTTTATTCATCCATTTTCGACGGAATCCGTTTTCCCTCAAAAAACTTCACAATATCAATTTCTTTTTTTCATTTAATTTATTCATCCATTTTTGACGGAATCCGATTTCCCTCAAAAAACATCACAAAATCAAATTCTTTTGCATTTATTTTATTCATCCATTTTCGACGGAATTCATTTTCCGTAAAAAATCTTCGACCGAATCCATTTTCCGTCGAAAAACTTCATAAAATCAATTTCTTTTGCATTTATTTTATTCGTCAGTTTTCGACGGAATCCATTTTCCATCGAAAAACTTCACAAAATCAATTTCTTTTGCATTTATTTTATTCATCAGTTTTCGACGGAATCCATTTTCCGACGAAAAACTTCAAAAAATCAATTTCTTTTGCATTTATTTTATTCATCAGTTTTCGAGAAAATTCTGTTTCCGTCGAAAAACTTCACAAAATCAATTTCTTTTGCATTTATTTTATTCATCTATTTTCGACGGAACTCGTTTTCCGTCAAAAAACTTCACAATATCAATTTCTTTGCATTTATTTTATTCATCCATTTTCGGCGGAATCCGTTTTCCATAAAAAAACTTCACAAAATCAATTTCTTTTGCATTTATTTTATTCATCAGTTTTCGACGGAATCCATTTTCCGTCGAAAAATTTCACAAAATCAATTTCTTTTGCATTTATTTTATTCACCAGTTTTCGACGAAATTCTTTTTCCGTCGAAAAACTTCTCAAAAAGAATTTCTTTTGCAATTTAATTTATTCCTCCGTTTTAGACGGAATTCGTTTTCCGTCAAAAATCTTCGACGAAATCCATTTTCGTCGCAAAACTCACAAAATCCATTTCTTTTGCATTTATCTTATTCATCCATTTTCGATGGAATCCGTTTTCGTCAAAAAACTTCACAATATCAATTTATTTTGCATTTTTTTTCAGCCATTAATATGTTTTCCGTCAAAAATCTTCACAAAATCAATTTCTTTTGCATTTATTTTATTTATCCATTTTCGACGGAATTCATTTTCCGTCAAAAATCTTCGACGGAATCCATTTTCCGTCGAAAAACTTCACAAAATCAATTTCTTTTGCATTTATTTTATTCATCAGTTTTCGTCGAAATTCTTTTTCCGTCGAAAAAATTCACAAAATTAATTTCTTTTGCAATTTATTTTATTCATCCATTTTAGACGGAATTCGTTTTCCGTCAAAAATCTTCGACGAAATCCATTTTCGTCGCAAAACTTCACAAAATCCATTTCTTTTGCATTTATTTTATTCATCCATTTTCGACGGAATCCGTTTTCCATCAAGAAACTTCACAAAATCAATTTCTTTTGCATTTATTTTATTCATCCATTTTCGACGGTATTCATTTTCCGTCAAAATCTTCGACGGACTCCATTTTCCGTCGAAAAACTTCACAAAATCAATTTCTTTTGCATTTATTTTATTCATCAGTTTTCGACGAAATTCTTTTTCCGTCGAAAAAATTCACAAAATGAATTTCTTTTGCAATTTATTTTATTCATCCATTTTAGACGGAATTCGTTTTCCGTCAAAAATCTTCGACGAAATCCATTTTCGTCGCAAAACTTAACAAAATCCATTTCTTTTGCATTTATTTTATTCATCCATTTTCGACGGAATCCGTTTTCGTCAAAAAACTTCACAATATCAATTTATTTTGCATTTATTTTATTCATCCATGAATATGTTTTCCGTCAAAAAACTTCACAAAATCTATTTCTTTTGCATTTATTTTATTTATCCATTTTAGACGGAATTCATTTTCCGTCAAAAATCTTCAACGGAATCCATTTTCCGTCGAAAAACTTCACAAAACCAATTACTTTTGCATTTATTTTATTCATCAGTTTTCGACGGATCCATTTTCCGTCGAAAAACTTCAGAAAATCAATTTCTTTTGCATTTATTTTATTCATCAGTTTTCGACGAAATTCTTTTTCCGTCGAAAAACTTCACAAAATGAATTTCTTTTGCAATTTATTTTATTGATCCGTTTTAGACGGAATTCGTTTTCCGTCAAAAATCTTTGACGAAATCCATTTTCGTCGAAAAACTTTACAAAATCCATTTCTTTTGCTTTTATTTTATTCATCCATTTTCTACGGATTACGTTTTCCGTCAAAAAACTTAACAATATCAATTTCTTTTGCATTTATTTTTATTCATCCATTTTCGACGGAATCCGTTTTCCATAAAAAAACTTCACAAAATCAATTTCTTTTGCATTTATTTTATTCATCCATTTTCGACGGAATTCATTTTCCGTCAAAATCTTCGACGGAATCCATTTTCCGTCGAAAAACTTCACAAAATCAATTTCTTTTGCATTTATTTTATTCATCCATTTTCGACGAAATTCATTTTCCGTCAAAAATCTTCGACGGAATCCATTTTCCGTCGAAAAATTTCACAAAATCAATTTCTTTTGCATTTATTTTATTCACCAGTTTTCGACGAAATTCTTTTTCCGTCAAAAAACTTCTCAAAAAGAATTTCTTTTGCAATTTAATTTATTCATCCGTTTTAGACGGAATTCGTTTTTCGTCAAAAATCTTCGACGAAATCCATTTTCGTCGCAAAACTTCACAAAATCCATTTCTTTTGCATTTATTTTATTCATCCATTTTCGACGGAATCCGTTTTCGTCAAAAAACTTCAAAATATCAATTTCTTTTGCATTTATTTTATTCATCCATGAATATGTTTTCCGTCAAAGAACTTCACAAAATCAATTTCTTTTGCATTTATTTTATTTATCCATTTTCGACGGAATTCATTTTCCGTCAAAAATCTTCGACGGAATCCATTTTTCGTCGAAAAACTTCACAAAATCAATTACTTTTGCATTTATTTTATTCATCAGTTTTCGACGGAATCCATTTTCCGTCGAAAAACTTCATAAAATCAATTTCTTTTGCATTTATTTTATTCCTCAGTTTTCGACGAAATTCTTTTTCCGTCGAAAAACTTCACAAAATGAATTTCTTTTGGAATTTATTTTATTTATCCGTTTTAGACGGAATTCGTTTTCCGTCAAAAATCTTTGACGAAATCCATTTTCGTCGAAAAACTTCACAAGATCCATTTCTTTTGCATTTATTTTATTCATCCATTTTCGACGGATTACGTTTTCCGTCAAAAAACTTAACAATATCAATTTCTTTTGCATTTATTTTTATTCATCCATTTTCGACGGAATCCGTTTTCCATCAAAAAACTTCACAAAATCAATTTCTTTTGCATTTATTTTATTCATCCATTTTCGACGGTATTCATTTTCCGTCCAAATCTTCGACGGAATCCATTTTCCGTCGAAAAACTTCACAAAATCAATTTCTTTTGCATTTATTTTTGTAACAGCCCGTTACGTACCGGTATTGTTAACATTGATTATGATATTAAGCGCAGTTACAATCACAGTAATTGGATTAATTAAATTACGGGCAAACTTTTTCTTTTATCATATTCCTTTTTATAGCAATAACCTTTTTCCGTAATCAATTAATACAACACTATAATTGTAAATGCAATACGCGGAAGCATTCAGCTTAATCAACAACCTTAATCTTTCTTTTTATCCAACTCATTTAACCCATCAACTCATTTTCATTTCTTACCAAGTACTAGCCCTTTACATAAACTACGCGTGGTTTCAAACCACGCAACATGTGGAGTTCTACCCATCAAGTTAAACCCCTTTCTTTTAGTCTAGAAAAACTTAAATTTTCAAAATTTACACTGTGGTAATCGATTACCAGTGGGTGGTAATCGATTACCACCTGTCAAAAATGAGGCAGTAGCCAATTTTTCAAATCCTCTGTTCTGGTAATCGATTACCAACTTTGGGTAATCGATTACCTCACATGGTAATCGATTACCAAGTCTCAGTAATCGATTACCAGTGAAGACAGTAGCCAACTTTCGTCCCCTGTTGCATGGTAATCGATTACCATGCTTGGGTAATCGATTACTATGCAGCAAAAGTGACAGATTACAGCATTTTAAGCCCAAGAAGGGTTGTGTAATCCATCCCTAACATCTTAGTACTCCACACAACACTTAAACATACTCTAATTTAGGCTCTAGGCCTTCAAACATGCATTTTCATTCAATTATGTATCATATACAAAGTCTTTAACATAATGGCCATTTTACATCAAATATGGTCCATTTTACAACATATTCACCAAGGCTTCAATTACAATGAATGTGGCAATGGACAAGTCCCATGCTCACTCAAATATACAATATATACTAAAGTCCTACATATACATCAAATTGAAAGACTTAAAAAGTAGTCATGAACATACAAGCATGGCATTTTCAACGTGCACAAGTTCATGGCCTAAGTCTAAAGCATAAGACATATGCAAGATGTGTCCCTATCCAATGCTCATCACATGGTGCCTCCAATATGCACCTCATGCTCCACTCTTCCAGGCTCAACCTGACCTGAAATGATGCCCCAAAACACGGGGTGAGATATATAAATATATCTCAGTAAACCAAGGGCCCTGGAGGTTTCTCCACCCAATGGCTCACTCAATGTGCAAATATAACATCATACAATATGCAAGCAATGCAATATCACCCACCAACTGGAGACAACCGAAGAACATCCACTCATGGATTCATGTTCAAGGACTCCATCATATAACTCCCGAGACAGTCCTGGCGCCTCTCCCATGGTTGAGAAGACTCCATGGCAATACCCAACCGGAACTCCTCATGAGCCCTATCCGGCGGACGTCCCCCGCTTGGATCATCCTGATGTCGCTCCCAGAGTCAACACCATGGCATTCCAACTGGCATTCTCCCGTAGGATGAACCCAGCGGATGTCCAAACCAACACACGTCAACTGGCCAGTGACCAAACAATTTTCACAAAATCAAGCAATATGCATACAAGCACACAATCACACAATGTCATAACCACATAATCCAACCACAACCATCCACTAGGTGTGGTGGAGCACACAAGGGCTAAACCCCAGTTCCAAAGGTTACCTCAATACCGAGCCCATGCTCCAAACGTAAGCTCCAAGCTTACCCGCTTCCAAAGCGTCCAAAAGAGGCAACCTAGATATTCCACAACATGATTATCAATACAATTCCAATGTCAACCATTCATTTACACAATTAATCATCATTTAAATCACCTAGGCCAAAGGCTATTTTTCCATACCATTTTACTTCTATCTCTTTTATAGATCAAATTACCAATTACACCATGAATCACACATTCTTTCTTCTCATTCCACTATATCACACTATGCCATCATCCAATTAAACATCATTTTATATCATACCACATCAAATTCACAACCTTTACATCATTTTTCCTCTAAACCTCTCCATGGTTCGAATTCCTCAAAGATTGGTTCTACAAGGTTTTCAATTTCATTTTAACACACACACTAATCATTTAATCATATTATCAATCTATTCCAATGGTCCATCATTCAATTATCCAATTACACCACATACCAATTTTCATGAAATCTTCACAAATTTTCCTAAGTTAAAATCCAACTTTTTCACCAAAATTTATCATAGCATTTCTAGCTTTCATGCATCATTCTAAGGCATTTTCATCTAATAGCATTTTTCCATTTGGGCTCTCTATCATCACACATCTAAAATCAAAGATTCAAAGCATAATTTCTAGATCTACAAAAACCAACCACAAAAGTACCACAAATGTACTCACCATCTAGTGTAGGAACACCACCAAGGCTCCATCAATCCAAAAGAGATCCAAAACTCTCAAAAACTCCAGGAACCCAACATGGTTCGGATCTGTACAGTCCCAAAATGCAGCAATGGAGGTGGTTTCATGGCTTCTAAGTGTTTCCAATGGATCTAGAAGGTTGTTTACAATAGATTTCAACACCAAAATCAAGTGATTTGGTGGAGAAATGAAGAATTGGTGAGAGAAGAGAGAAATGGGGGTTTGGGGTTCATTTTGCAGGGGAGGGCGCGAGAGAGGAGAAGAAAAGAGAAGGAAAGAAGAAGAAAAAGAGGGTGGGGCCAAGTGACTTCGGTCACACGGGTCCCACACGCGATCTAACTTTCACTCCGATAAAAATTCTGATCATATATTCTTAAACTACATATTTTTCCAGTCCATGACATATTTTTCTTTCCTCAAAATATTGATAAAAATTTCACACTTATCGGTACACTCGTACCGCAGTATTTAACACTAAAAAATCACTATTCATCAAATTTTCCCAAATTTGCCTATTCACTCAATTTTCCGCCCTGATTCCATTTCCAGCATTATTTTTGTCATATTAAATCTCTAACTCCATTTTTCATGCCTCGGTTTACGTTCTTGGCAAATTACCATTTTGCCCTTTTAGCCCATTTTGGCCCTAAATCTCGGATTTTCACTAATCCTTCCCTCTTAAACCCATATTTCATCAAATAATTTCACATTTAATTTTCCGAGGTGTTATATTCACCCCACCTTTTAGGAATTTTGTCCGCAAAATCAACTATGCACATATGCTAACTCGGGATACAGCCAGAGAATCTCAGTCCCCCGTACCCAAGAAGCTCCATCAGTGCGCGGACACCAAAATAATTGTTTGTATTTTTATCTTTTGGCTTTTCAGCCACATTTCACAATAGTCTTGCCTTTCAAAGGCCCAATGGGAGACCTCAAGTCCTTCCCAATTTCAATATCAACCGGTGACACCACATGTGAACAACCGGAGCGCACCACACAGTTGTGCACTTCCTCTGCTTTACCAAGCCAATTTCTTTCAATTTCTTTTCACTTTCTTTTCACAAGTCCGGCTACCTAGCACATATAGCCCATATTTTCTCTTGGCAGGTTTTCCTACCAAATTAACATATCAACCAATATACCCATAGGGTTATGCTACATCCTATTCAATCTGTGCCACACAGGCAACTCTTACTTATTGGCACAATACAGCCACAAATTATCTTTCTTTGAATTTTATTTCTATGAAGTACCAACTCTCTTCATCAATTTTTCTCACATTTCTTATTCCACATTTAACACTATTATGGAATCTCACAGCCTCTCAGTGCAACTCACCGAGTAATCATCCAGTTCACGCTCACTATACTTTTATTTTCCGAGGGACAAATCCTCATTTTTGGCATTTAGCCACAACTCATATATACACACTTTGCCTTTCTCATGTTCTTAACCTATAACATACAATTTTACCTCAGCACTTTATCTTTAACCAGCACCATCTTTGTGCTCAACAGTCAATCTATCCTTACAAGTCCACCAACTTCACCAAAACCCAATGGCGAATCTTTTTCTCAAGACCTTTATCTGGTCCCCAATGGACCACACATTACAATTCATACCTCACATCAGTCATTTCAAAGCTTTCAATCACGAATCCACTCCAGAATTTTATACACTAAATCATAATTACAATTTCAACTAATCATCTCAAAACTTAACACATAGTTCATCATCGATTTCTCACATTTAAGGCAACATGCCTAAGATTTCCACTAACAACTTTCTTTAATTACCGTTCCATACTCATTTATCAATTCCACATGTATTTCCTTCCATACACTTCACTTTCATCATCATTTCATTCAACCCGTATGTATCACTCCAAGGTCACATATCATCTTTCTCTCGTAATTGTCCCTTCACATAGGGATTTTCAAAGCCTACCTATCATGCCTCAAGGACTAAACCCATCACTATCATTACTTTCACAATTTCATATCGGTCGTTACACAAATCTCTCGGACCATTCAAAGTACCACTAGCACTCTCAATCATATATCTTGGAACCTAGCCAAGAACAACATTAACATTGTGTATTTTCAACACATTACTCACAATAATTTTGCATCTATACTGCTCCATTAGTAACTCTACCACCAGGGTAAGGATACCAACCTTTTATTTCACCAAATACATTTCTCTTTAACAACTAGTACCACACTTTCTTACTTGACTATATCATCATTAATCACTTCTTAAAATCATCGGCCACTTTGGCCACCAACTTAAAATCATTGGCCACTTTGGCCACCAACTTAGCTTAACATCTAGCCATCACAAATCTTCCCAAAGGACTTTGACTCAATCCATCAGTACTACTCAATTTTCCATTCCCTTCACATAGGGTGACAATCCAATAATTCATTTCACAATTTCCGTAAAACCATAATTTCATACTACCACACTTGGTATACACTCATGCACATTTCCGAGTGCTCAATTTCATAATTCAAACTGCCATCTCATGGCATCTCACACATTTCATCATGTTAGGCATATTACTTGTTCACTTACAGTTATCCAAATTCACCTCTTGCGTTCCTCACAAGATACAATTCTCTAATACAATGGGTAAGAACATCCTTAGGTTTAACCCCTCGAGCTCTTGCTGTCCTAAGGGCCCCAGGTGCAATGCCCCACCAATCAGAGAATCTGTCCTTATAATTCACGCAAGAAGAGGTAACATGCCAACGGCTGTACTAACAGTCCCACTAACACAAGGTTCTACCTCACACTATCTTACTTGTACAAGATAATAATAATAATCTCCGGGAACATAATCCATACGGAGATAGCCACACAGATAAACACATTCACATCAAATCCGTATATAACGGCAAACAGATTCTTATATAGATACATAATGGTATACTAGTTCTATCTTACTCTTGCACCATTCACTATAACTTTCCAATATGGTTCTTTTCTCAACAATATACTCATTTCACTTGACTAGTCATTAGTCTTAGTCCATAGAATAATCATCCTCACATGATTCCAACACCTTTCTCATATTTTGACACAAAACTTTCGATTCATAACAGTACCCACGTTCGGTACAGTCCTAATCCATTGTCCATCATGACTCGTAGCAACCCTGCTCAACACTGTAGAAGATCCACTTCATTACCATAACATCACTTTTTCTCTCAACATTTCACTATGACACCCAGAGTGCCTTTACTTACTAGTCCACGCATTTAGCGCATCAGGACCACCAGATACATTTCCAATTTCGAGCAGCGCTCGCCTGGGACTTCCAGGAGTATCAACTCTTAGGATTCAATCCACAAGGGAAAACTCAGGACAACATTAATTGTCACATTATTACCAACATGTGTGCCAAGGTATAACTTGCACACCGGGACTCCATCATGAATCCCATACCACATTGAGCATCCAATGACACTCCAAAGAGATAATCTCTTCCAGCATTTCCCATCATAGGGAATTTCACTTACATCATTACTCTTTTCCCAAAAATAATTTTCTTTTACCAAAGAGTTTACTAACTCATAACAACACAAATATACATTTAGGCACCCCGGCCTTCACAATACATATATATATATATATACATAGACACATGCTAACACTTAGCCATCAAAGGATCACTATCCACATATAATTAGGCCGCAACCTTAACATTTCAATGCTACCCAACATTATGGAAGCATCTTGGTACCATTACTACACCACACTCAGTTATATTTTTATCACCTCACATTTGTTAAGTCCAACCATCCTTAACTTATGGACTCTCATATTTTCAATCAATTTCACCCAATGCCATAAATGGCAATTTCTCAACTTCTTATATTCTACTTTTTATACATATGAGATCTTCACTTACACCTAACCAGCATTAATCATCATGGACCAAAGTCCCATTTCAACATTGAATTATCCTCCACATCATTTCCACAGTTCCTTTATGTTACTCACAATCCTCGATCCAAAATTTGAAATTTCAATTTACTTCTACACCCAAGCATATCAAGTCATCCATGTACATGCCCTCATCAAGGGTCTTATAACCTTATACTTTACCCTAAGGTATCCAATATTACATATAACACTCATATTCAAATTTTCACAATTTCATCGGGGTTCCAATCCCCACCATGTCAAAAATATACCACTAATTCTAACATATACTCAATTTTTCTGACTCCCCAAACATCTAGGGAAGACTTACCCACATCATCATACCAATATCCACTCAAATCAATCCTTCTACTAACCACAAGACCACACATTCAACTATGGTAGTATTCTACCCAAAGTGGTTAAACATCTTATCTCAATTTCATTCTCACTAAGTCCTCAATTACACCAAATTCACTTACTAACATATTCATCCGTGGGGTAGTCAACACTGCACCCACAACCACAGCCTAAGGACTGGCATTGGTGCTCCAGGGTTGTCACGAAGACATCTTATACTGACCACACATTGAACACAAAGAAATGGGTTGATCAGGCCCAAACTAAGGAATCACATGTGTAGCAGTCAATAAGAGTCTACGTACAACTATACAGCACTCATCTCAATTATACAATCATCAGAGTTCCCTAAAGAAACTGCTCTGATACCATAAAATGTAACAGCCCGTTACGTACCGGTATTGTTAACATTGATTATGATATTAAGCGCAGTTACAATCACAGTAATTGGATTAATTAAATTACGGGCAAACTTTTTCTTTTATCATATTCCTTTTTATAGCAATAACCTTTTTCCGTAATCAATTAATACAACACTATAATTGTAAATGCAATACGCGGAAGCATTCAGCTTAATCAACAACCTTAATCTTTCTTTTTATCCAACTCATTTAACCCATCAACTTAGTTTCACTTCTTACCAAGTACTAGCCCTTTACATAAACCACGCGTGGTTTCAAACCACGCACCATGTGGAGTTCTACCCATCAAGTTAAACCCCTTTCTTTTAGTCTAGAAAAACTTAAATTTTCAAAATTTACACTGTGGTAATCGATTACCAGTGGGTGGTAATCGATTACCACCTGTCAAAAATGAGGCAGTAGCCAATTTTTCAAATCCTCTGTTCTGGTAATCGATTACCAACTTTGGGTAATCGATTACCTCACATGGTAATCGATTACCAAGTCTCAGTAATCGATTACCAGTGAAGACAGTAGCCAACTTTCGTCCCCTGTTGCATGGTAATCGATTACCATGCTTGGGTAATCGATTACTATGCAGCAAAAGTGACAGATTACAGCATTTTAAGCCCAAGAAGGGTTGTGTAATCCATCCCTAACATCTTAGTACTCCACACAACACTTAAACATACTCTAATTTAGGCTCTAGGCCTTCAAACATGCATTTTCATTCAATTATGTATCATATACAAAGTCTTTAACATAATGGCCATTTTACATCAAATATGGTCCATTTTACAACATATTCACCAAGGCTTCAATTACAATGAATGTGGCAATGGACAAGTCCCATGCTCACTCAAATATACAATATATACTAAAGTCCTACATATACATCAAATTGAAAGACTTAACAAGTAGTCATGAACATACAAGCATGGCATTTTCAACATGCACAAGTTCATGGCCTAAGTCTAAAGCATAAGACATATGCAAGATGTGTCCCTATCCAATGCTCATCACATGGTGCCTCCAATATGCACCTCATGCTCCACTCTTCCAGGCTCAACCTGACCTGAAATGATGCCCCAAAACACGGGGTGAGATATATAAATATATCTCAGTAAACCAAGGGCCCTGGAGGTTTCTCTACCCAATGGCTCACTCAATGTGCAAATATAACATCATACAATATGCAAGCAATGCAATATCACCCACCAACTGGAGACAACCCAAGAACATCCACTCATGGATTCATGTTCAAGGACTCCATCATATAACTCCCGAGACAGTCCTGGCGCCTCTCCCATGGTTGAGAAGACTCCATGGCAATACCCAACCGGAACTCCTCATGAGCCCTATCCGGCGGACGTCCCCCGCTTGGATCATCCTGATGTCGCTCCCAGAGTCAACACCATGGCATTCCAACTGGCATTCTCCCGTAGGATGAACCCAGCGGATGTCCAAACCAACACACGTCAACTGGCCAGTGACCAAACAATTTTCACAAAATCAAGCAATATGCATACAAGCACACAATCACACAATGTCATAACCACATAATCCAACCACAACCATCCACTAGGTGTGGTGGAGCACACAAGGGCTAAACCCCAGTTCCAAAGGTTACCTCAATACCGAGCCCATGCTCCAAACGTAAGCTCCAAGCTTACCCGCTTCCAAAGCGTCCAAAAGAGGCAACCTAGATAGTCCACAACATGATTATCAATACAATTCCAATGTCAACCATTCATTTACACAATTAATCATCATTTAAATCACCTAGGCCAAAGGCTATTTTTCCATACCATTTTACTTCTATCTCTTTTATAGATGAAATTACCAATTACACCATGAATCACACATTCTTTCTTCTCATTCCACTATATCACACTATGCCATCATCCAATTAAACATCATTTTATATCATACCACATCAAATTCACAACCTTTACATCATTTTTCCTCTAAACCTCTCCATGGTTCGAATTCCTCAAAGATTGGTTCTACAAGGTTTTCAATTTCATTTTAACACACACACTAATCATTTAATCATATTATCAATCTATTCCAATGGTCCATCATTCAATTATCCAATTACACCACATACCAATTTTCATGAAATCTTCACAAATTTTCCTAAGTTAAAATCCAACTTTTTCACCAAAATTTATCATAGCATTTCTAGCTTTCATGCATCATTCTAAGGCATTTTCATCTAATAGCATTTTTCCATTTGAGCTCTCTATCATCACACATCTAAAATCAAAGATTCAAAGCATAATTTCTAGATATACAAAACCAACCACAAAAGTACCACAAATGTACTCACCATCTAGTGTAGGAACACCACCAAGGCTCCATCAATCCAAAAGAGATCCAAAACTCTCAAAAACTCCAAGAACCCAACATGGTTCGGATCTGTACAGTCCCAAAACGCAGCAATGGAGGTGGTTTCATGGCTTCTAAGTGTTTCCAATGGATCTAGAAGGTTGTTTACAATAGATTTCAACACCAAAATCAAGTGATTTGGTGGAGAAATGAAGAATTGGTGAGAGAAGAGAGAAATGGGGGTTTGGGGTTCATTTTGCAGGGGAGGGCGCGAGAGAGGAGAAGAAAAGAGAAGGAAAGAAGAAGAAAAAGAGGGTGGGGCCAAGTGACTTCAGTCACACGGGTCCCACACGCGATCTAACTTTCACTGCGATAAAAATTCTGATCATATATTCTTAATCTACATATTTTTCCAGTCCATGACATATTTTTCTTTCCTCAAAATATTGATAAAAATTTCACACTTATCGGTACACTCGTACCGCAGTATTTAACACTAAAAAAATCACTATTCATCAATTTTTCCCAAATTTGCCTATTCACTCAATTTTCCGCCCTGATTCCATTTCCAGCATTATTTTTGTCATATTAAATCTCTAACTCCATTTTTCATGCCTCGGTTTACGTTCTTGGCAAATTACCATTTTGCCCTTTTAGCCCATTTTGGCCCTAAATCTCGGATTTTCACTAATCCTTCCCTCTTAAACCCATATTTCATCAAATAATTTCACATTTAATTTTCCGAGGTGTTATAATTTTATTCATCAGTTTTCGACGAAATTCTTTTTCCGTCGAAAAAATTCACAAAATGAATTTCTTTTGCAATTTATTTTATTCATCCATTTTAGACGGAATTCGTTTTCCGTCAAAAATCTTCGACGAAATCCATTTTCGTCGCAAAACTTCACAAAATCCATTTCTTTTGCATTTATTTTATTCATCCATTTTCGACGGAATCCGTTTTCGTCAAAAAACTTCACAATATCAATTTATTTTGCATTTATTTTATTCATCCATGAATATGTTTTCCGTCAAAAAACTTCACAAAATCTATTTCTTTTGCATTTATTTTATTCATCAGTTTTCGACGGAATCCATTTTCCGTCAAAAAACTTCACAAAATCAATTACTTTTGCATTTATTTTATTCATCAGTTTTCGACGGAATCCATTTTCCGTCGAAAAACTTCATAAAATCAATTTCTTTTGCATTTATTTTATTCATCAGTTTTCGACGAAATTCTTTTTCCGTCGAAAAACTTCACAAAATGAATTTCTGTTGCAAGTTATTTTATTCATCCGTTTTAGACGGAATTCGTTTTCCGTCAAAAATCTTTGACGAAATCCATTTTCGTCGAAAAACTTCACAAAATCCATTTCTTTTGCTTTTATTTTATTCATCCATTTTCGACGGATTATTTTTCCGTCAAAAAACTTAACAATATCAATTTCTTTTGCATTTATTTTTATTCATCCATTTTCGACGGAATCCGTTTTCCATCAAAAAACTTCACAAAATCAATTTCTTTTGCATTTATTTTATTCATCCATTTTCGACGGAATTCATTTTCCGTCAAAATATTCGACGAAATCAATTTTCCATCGAAAAACTTCACAAAATCAATTTCTTTTGCATTTATTTTATTCATCCATTTTTGACGGAATCCGTTTTCCGTCAAAAAATTTCTTAATATCAATTTCTTTCGCATTTATTTTATTCATCCATTTTCGACGGAATCCGTTTTCCCTCAAAAAACTTCAAAATATCAATTTGTTTTTTTCATTTATTTTATTCATCCATTTTTGACGGAATCCGATTTCCCTCAAAAAACATCACAAAATCAATTTCTTTTGCATTTATTTTATTCATCCATTTTCGACGGAATTCATTTTCCGTAAAAAATCTTCGACGGAATCCATTTTCCGTCGAAAAACTTCATAAAATCAATTTCTTTTGCATTTATTTTATTCATCAGTTTTCGACGGAATCACTTTTCCGTCGAAAAAGTTCACAAAATCAATTTCTTTTTCAATTATTTTATTCATCAATTTTCGACGGAATCCATTTTCCATCGAAAAACTTCACAAAATCAACTTCTTTTGCATTTATTTTATTCATCAGTTTTCGACAAAATTCTTTTTCCGTCGAAAAACTTTAGAAAATCAATTTCTTTTGCATTTATTTTATTCATCTATTTTCGACGGAATCCATTTTCCATCGAAAAACTTCTCAAAATTAATTTCTTTTGCATTTATTTTATTCGTCAGTTTTCGACGGAATCCATTTTCCATCGAAAAACTTCACAAAATCAATTTCTTTTGCATTTATTTTATTCATCAGTTTTCGACGGAATCCATTTTCCGTCTAAAAACTTCAAAAAATCAATTTCTTTTGCATTTATTTTATTCATCAGTTTTCGATAAAATTCTGTTTCCGTCGAAAAACTTTACAAAATCAATTTCTTTTGCATTTATTTTATTCATCCATTTTCGACGGAACTCGTTTTCCGTCAAAAAACTTCACAATATCAATTTCTTTGCATTTATTTTATTCATCCATTTTCGGCGGAATCTGTTTTCCATAAAAAAACTTCACAAAACCAATTTCTTTTGCATTTATTTTATTCATCCATTTTCGACGAAATTCCTTTTCCGTCAAAAATCTTCGACGGAATCCATTTTCCGTCGAAAAACTTCACAAAATCAATTTCTTTTGCATTTATTTTATTGATCAGTTTTCGACGGAATCCATTTTCAGTCGAAAAATTTCACAAAATCAATTTCTTTTGCATTTATTTTATTCACCAGTTTTCGACGAAATTCTTTTTCCGTCGAAAAACTTCTCAAAAAGAATTTCTTTTGCAATTTAATTTATTCATCCGTTTTAGACGGAATTCGTTTTCCGTCAAAAATCTTCGACGAAATCCATTTTCCTCGCAAAACTTCACAAAATCCATTTCTTTTGCATTTATTTTATTCATCCATTTTCGACGGAATCCGTTTTCGTCAAAAAACTTCACAATATCAATTTATTTTGTATTTATTTTATTCATCCATGAATATGTTTTCCGTCAAAAAACTTCACAAAATCAATTTCTTGTGCATTTATTTTATTCATCCATTTTCGACGGAATTCATTTTCCGTCAAAAATCTTCGACGGAATCCATTTTCTGTCGAAAAACTTCACAAAATCAATTACTTTTGCATTTATTTTATACATCAGTTTTTGACGGAATCCATTTTCCGTTGAAAAACTTCACAAAATCAATTTCTTTTGCATTTATTTTATTCATCAGTTTTCGACGAAATTCTTTTTCCGTCGAAAAACTTCACAAAATGATTTTCTTTTGCAATTTATTTTATTCATCCGTTTTAGACGGAATTCGTTTTCCGTCAAAAATCTTTGACGAAATCCATTTTCGTCGAAAAACTTCACAAAATCAATTTCTTTTGCATTTATTTTATTCATCCATTTTCGACGAAATTCATTTTCCGTCAAAAATCTTCGACAGAATCCATTTTCCGTCGAAAAACTTCACTAAATCAATTTCTTTTGCATTTATTTTATTCATCAGTTTTCGACGAAATCCATTTTCCGTCGAAAAATTTCACAAAATCAATTTCTTTTGCATTTATTTTATTCACCAGTTTTCGATGAAATTCATTTTCCGTCGATAAACTTCTCAAAAAGAATTTCTTTTGCAATTTAATTTATTCATCCGTTTTATACGGAATTCGTTTTCCGTCAAAAATCTTTGACGAAATCCATTTTCGTCGCAAAACTTCACAAAATCCATTTCTTTTGCATTTATTTTATTCATCCATTTTCGACGGAATCCGTTTTCGTCAAAAAACTTCAAAATATCAATTTCTTTTGCATTTATTTTATTCATCCATGAATATGTTTTCCGTCAAAAAACTTCACAAAATCAATTTCTTTTGCATTTATTTTATTTATCCATTTTCGACGGAATTCATTTTCTGTCAAAAATCTTCGACGGAATCCATTTTCCTTCAAAAAACTTCACAAAATCAATTACTTTTGCATTTATTTTATTCATCAGTTTTCGACGGAATCCATTTTCCGTCGAAAAATTTCACAAAATCAATTTCTTTTGCATTTATTTTATTCACCAGTTTTCGACGAAATTCTTTTTCCGTCGAAAAACTTCTCAAAAAGAATTTCTTTTGCAATTTAATTTATTCATCCGTTTTAGACGGAATTCGTTTTCCGTCAAAAATCTTCGACGAAATCCATTTTCGTCGCAAAACTTCACAAAATCTATTTCTTTTGCATTTATTTTATTCATCCATTTTCGACGGAATCCGTTTTCGTCAAAAAACTTCACAATATCAATTTATTTTGTATTTATTTTATTCATCCATGAATATGTTTTCCGTCAAAAAACTTCACAAAATCAATTTCTTTTGCATTTATTTTATTTATCCATTTTCGACGAAATTCATTTTCCGTCAAAAATCTTCGACGGAATCCATTTTCTGTCGAAAAACTTCACAAAATCAATTACTTTTGCATTTATTTTATTCATCAGTTTTCGACGGAATCCATTTTCCGTTGAAAAACTTCACAAAATCAATTTCTTTTGCATTTATTTTATTCATCAGTTTTCGACGAAATTCTTTTTCCGTCGAAAAACTTCACAAAATGATTTTCTTTTGCAATTTATTTTATTCATCCGTTTTAGACGGAATTCGTTTTCCGTCAAAAATCTTTGACGAAATCCATTTTCGTCGCAAAAATTCACAAAATCCATTTCTTTTGCATTTATTTTATTCATCCATTTTCGACGGAATCCGTTTTCGTCAAAAAACTTCACAATATCAATTTCTTTTGCATTTATTTTATTCATCCATGAATATGTTTTCCGTCAAAAAGCTTCACAAAATCAATTACTTTTGCATTTATTTTATTAACCTGTTTTCGACGCAATACTTTTTCCGTCGAAAAACTTCACAAAATCAATTTCTTTTGCATTTATTTTATTTATCAGTTTTCGACGAAATTCTTTTTCCTACGAAAAACTTCACAAAATGAATTTCTTTTGGAATTTATTTTATTCATCCGTTTTAGACGGAATTCGTTTTCCGTCAAAAATCTTTGACGAAATCCATTTTCGTCGAAAAACTTCACAAAATCAATTTATTTTGCATTTATTTTATTCATCCATTTTCGACGGATTACGTTTTCCGTCAAAAAACTTAACAATATCAATTTCTTTTGCATTTATTTTTATTCATCCATTTTCGACGGAATCCGTTTTCCATCAAAAAACTTCACAAAATCAATTTTTTTTGCATTTATTTTATTCATCCATTTTCGACGGAATTCATTTTCCGTCAAAATCTTGATCGGAATCCATTTTCCGTCGAAAAACTTCACAAAATCAATTTCTTTTGCATTTATTTTATTCATCCATTTTCGACGGAATTCAATTTCCGTCAATAATCTTCAACAGAATCCATTTTCCGTCGAAAAACTTCACAAAATCAATTACTTTTGCATTTATTTTATTCATCAGTTTTCGACGGAATCCATTTTCCGTCGAAAAATTTCACAAAATCAATTTCTTTTGCATTTATTTTATTCACCAGTTTTCGACGAAATTCTTTTTCCGTCGAAAAACATCTCAAAAAGAATTTCTTTTGCAATTTAATTTATTTATCCGTTTTAGACGGAATTCGTTTTCCGTCAAAAATCTTCGACGAAATCCATTTTCGTCGCAAAACTTCACAAAATCCATTTCTTTTGCATTTATTTTTTTCATCCATTTTCGACGGAATCCGTTTTCGTCAAAAAACTTCACAATATCAATTTCTTTTGCATTTATTTAATTCATCCATGAATATGTTTTCCATCAAAAAACTTCACAAAATCAATTTCTTTTGCATTCATTTTATTTATCCATTTTCGACGGAATTCATTTTCCGTCAAAAATCTTCGACGGAATCCATTTTCCGTCGAAAAACTTCACCAAATCAATTACTTTTGCATTTATTTTATTTATCAGTTTTCGACGGAATCCATTTTCCGTCGAAAAACTTCATAAAATCAATTTCTTTTGCATTTATTTTATTCATCAGTTTTCGACGAAATTCTTTTTCCGTCGAAAAACTTCACAAAATGAATTTCTTTTGCAATTTATTTTATTCATCTGTTTTAGACGAAATTCGTTTTCCGTCCAAAATCTTCGACGAAATCCATTTTCGTCGAAAAACTTCACAAAATCCATTTCTTTTGCATTTATATTATTCATCCATTTTCGACGGATTACGTTTTCCGTCAAAAAATTTAACAATATCAATTTCTTTTGCATTTACTTTTATTCATCCATTTTCGACGGAATCCGTTTTCCATTAAAAAACTTCACAAAATCAATTTCTTTTGCATTTATTTTATTCATCCATTTTCGACGGAATTCATTTTCCGTCAAAATCTTCGACGGAATCCATTTTCCGTCGATAAACTTCACAAAATCAATTTCTTTTGCATTTATTTTATTCATCTGTTTTCGACGGAATCCATTTTCCGTCGAAAAACATCACAAAATCAATTTCTTTTGCATTTATTTTATTCATCAGTTTTCGACGAAATTCTTTTTCCGTCGAAAAACTTCACAAAATGAATTTTACTTTATTCATCCGTTTTAGACGGAATTCGTTTTCCGTTAAAAATCTTCGACGAAATCCATTTTCGTCGAAAAACTTCACAAAATCAATTTCTTTTGCATTTATTTTATTCATCCATTTTTGACGGAATCTGTTTTCCGTTAAAAAACTTCACAAAATCAATTTCTTTTGCATTTATTTTATTCATCCTTTTTCGACGGAATTCATTTTCCGTAAAAAATCTTCGACGGAATCATTTTCCGTCGAAAAACTTCACAAAATCAATTTCTTTTGCATTTATTTTATTCATCTGTTTTCGACGGAATCCATTTTCCTTCGAAAAACTTCATAAAATCTATTTCTTTTACATTTATTTTATTCATCAGTTTTCGTCACAATTCTTTTTCCGCCGAAAAACTTCACAAAATCAATTTCTTTTGCATTTATTTTATTCATCCATTTTCGACAGAATACATTTTCCGTGAAAAAATTTCGACGGAATCCATTTTCCGTCGAAAAAATTCTCAAAATCAATTTCTTTTGCATTTATTTTATTCATGAGTTTTCGACGGAATCCATTTTCCATCAAAAAACTTCACAAAATCAATTTCTTTTTCATTTATTTTATTCATCAATTTTCGACGGAATCCATTTTCCGTCGAAAAACTTCACAAAATAAATTTCTTTTGCATTTATTTTATTCATCAGTTTTCGACAAAATTCTTTTTCCGTCGAAAAACTTCACAAAATCAATTTCTTTTGCATTTATTTTATTCATCCATTTCCGAAGGAACCCGTTTTCCTTCAAAAAACTTCACAATATCAATTTCTTTTGCATTTATTTTATTCATCCATTTTCGACGAATCCGTTTTCCGTCAAAAAACTTCACAAAATCAATTTCTTTTGCATTTATTTTATTCATCCATTTTCGACGGAATTCATTTTCCGACAAAAATCTTCGACAGAATCCATTTTCCGACGAAAAACTTCCCAAAATCAATTTCTTTTGCATTTATTTTATTCATCAGTTTTTGACGGAATCCATTTTCCGTCGAAAAACTTCACAAAATCAGTTTCTTTTGCATTTATTTTATTCATCTGTTTTTGACGAAATTCTTTTTCCGTCGAAAAACTTCACAAAAAGAATTTATTTTGCAATTTATTTTATTCATCCATTTTAGACGGAATTCGTTTTCCGTCAAAAATCTTCGACGAAATCCATTTTCGTCGAAAAACTTCATAAAATCCATTTCTTTTGCATTTATTTTATTCATCCATTTTCGACGGAATTCATTTTCCGTCAAAAATCTTCGACAGAATCCATTTTCCGACGAAAAACTTCCCAAAATCAATTTCTTTTGCATTTATTTTATTCATCAGTTTTTGACGGAATCCATTTTCCGTCGAAAAACTTCACAAAATCAGTTTCTTTTGCATTTATTTTATTCATCTGTTTTCGACGAAATTCTTTTTCCGTCGAAAAACTTCACAAAAAGAATTTATTTTGCAATTTATTT
Source organism: Gastrolobium villosum (assembly GCA_032173675.1). Lineage (NCBI taxonomy): Eukaryota > Viridiplantae > Streptophyta > Magnoliopsida > Fabales > Fabaceae > Gastrolobium > Gastrolobium villosum. Next base: position 4,851 of record JAVKPL010011351.1, on the reverse strand, counting down.
TATTCATCCATTTTAGACGGAATTCGTTTTCCGTCAAAAATCTTCGACAGAATCCATTTTCCGACGAAAAACGTCCCAAAATCAATTTCTTTTGCATTTATTTTATTCATCAGTTTTCGACGGAATCCATTTTCCGTCGAAAAACTTCACAAAATCAATTTCTTTTGCATTTATTTTATTCATATGTTTTCGACTAAATTCTTTTTCCGTCGAAAAACTTCACAAAAAGAATTTCTTTTGCAATTTATTTTATTCACCCGTTTTAGAAGGAATTCGTTTTCCGTCAAAAATCTTCGACGAAATCCATTTTCGTCGAAAAACTTCACAAAATCCATTTCTTTTGCATTTATTTTATTCATCCATTTTCGACGGAATCCGTTTTCCGTAAAAAACCTTCACAATATCAATTTCTTTTGTATTTATTTTATTCATCCATTTTTGACGGAATCCGTTTTCCTTCAAAAAACTTCTCAAAATCAATTTCTTTCACATTTATTTTATTCATCCATTTTCGACGGAATTCCTTTTCCGTAAAAAATCTTCGACGAAATCCATTTTCCGTCGAAAAACTTCACAAAATCAATTTCTTTTGCATTTATTTTATTCATCAGTCTTCGACCAATTCATTTTCCGTCGAAAAACTTCACAAAATCAATTTCTTTTGCATTTATTTTATTCATCCATTTTCGACAGAATACATTTTCCGTCAAAAATCTTCGACAGAATCCATTTTCCGTCGAACAACTTCACAAAATCAATTTCTTTTGCATTTATTTTATTCATCAGTTTTCGACGGAATCCATTTTCCATCGAAAAACTTCACAAAATCAATTTCTTTTTCATCTATTTTAATCATCAATTTTCGACGGAATCCATTTTCCGTCGAAAAACTTCACAAAATCAATTTCTTTTGCATTTATTTTATTCATCCATTTTCGACGGAATTCATTTTCCGTAAAAAATCTTCGACGGAATCCATTTTCCGTCGAAAAACTTCACAAAATCAATTTCTTTTGCATTTATTTTATTCATCAGTTTTCTACGGAATCCATTTTCCGTCGAAAAACTTCACAAAATCAATGTCTTTTGCATTTATTTTATTCATCAGTTTTCGACGAAATTCTTTTTCCGTCGAAAAACTTCACAAAAAGAATTTCTTTTGCAATTTATTTTATTAATACGTTATAGACGGAATTCGTTTTCCGTCAAAAATCTTCCACACTGGTGAGGCTAGTCATCATACCACTGACCCTAGCTATGTTCCTGACCCGTCATCTGTTGCCCAATCCACTGGGGTTGTGGGACAGGTAGTTGATAATGCTGATGATGAGCGTAGGCTCATATCTTTTAGGAAACATAAGCCACCCGCATTTTTGGGGTCAAGGGACCCGAAGGAAGTTACTGCTTGGTTAAGGGGAATGGATAAGATTTTCCAAGTGATGAGATGCCAAGATCCGCAGAAGTTATTGTATTCTGTATATATGCTGGAGGGTGATACCCAGGAGTGGTGGGACAATGTGTCTCGCCCATATGCTATTCAGGGTGAGATTATTTCTTGGACTATGTTTGAAGGATTATTTCATGAAGAATATTTTCCCCGTGATGTTCGGGAGGCAAAGCAAGGTGAGTTCGATAGTCTTGTGTAGGGAGTCATGACTGTGGATGCCTGTGTGGCAAAATTTAACGAATTGGTAAAATTTGCAAATTATGGGGGAACTCTACCTACTCCGGAGTTTTTGACAGCTAAGTTCCAAAGAGGGCTGAATGAAAAGATTGCAAAAAGAATGTCTAATACTGCGGTGAGAAACTTTGCTGACTTAGTGATCCAATGCAAGAGGGTCGAGACTGTTTATGGTAGGTATCCAAAATCTGATACGGTAAAAGAGCAAGAGATTAAGAGGACACCTGGTCCTTCCGGTAATACTAATAGAGGAGGCTTCAATAATAATAGGGGCAGGGGGTTGCATGTAAGGCAGCTTCCTGGTCAGTTCAAGAGGGGTGGAACCCCTGGTGGTGGTGGTGCTGCGGACAGATATTTTACCCCACAATGTGGGAAGTGCAAGAAATACCACAGAGGTGTATGTGGTGCTGGTCCGTTGGCTTGTTTTAAATGTGGTCAGAATGGCCATTTTGCTAGGAATTGTCCATCTTCTTCGGGGCAGGCTACGAATATGCAAGCCTTGCCGACCCCGACTACTACTGCTACTCCTACTGCTGCTGTTCCTACTGTTGGACGGGTATATACTACAAATGCTCAACATACTGAAAAGGCTCCGAATTTGGTAAAAGGTATAATTTTCCTCTCTAATGTCGATTTATCTGTGTTATTTGACTCGGGAGCAACGCATTCTTTTGTGGCGGATTATGTGGCTAAAGCGTTGGACTTAAGAGTAACACGAATGGTTCCTCCGATGCGTATTACTACCGCTACAGGAGAGGTTAGTGAATCGTCTTGGATTTGCGAAGATGTGAAGTTCACCTATCTAGGCAGGGGTTACACCATTGATTTAATTATCTTACCCCTGGCCTCTGTCAATTTGATATTGGGGATGGATTGGTTGTCTCGGAACTGCGCAATGATTGATTGCTGCGGAAAGAGGTTGTTGCTATCTCACGAGAGGCCGTCTGTTTGTCCGTCTTTGTATTTGTCTGTTAGTCAAACTGTGAAAGCCTTGAAGGCTAGAGATTTGGGTTATGTCCTTTTGGGCGGATTGGTGGGTGACAAAAAGGAGGAGATTTCTTCTATTCCGGTTGTTAATGAGTTTGAGGATGTATTCCCTGATGAGATACCGGAATTTCCGCCTGAGAGAGAGATTGAATTCTCGATTGACCTATTGCCTGGTGTGGGGCCGATCTCCTTGGCTCCAGACCGGATGTCGCCACTTGAGTTGGCCGAGTTGAAGCAACACATTGAAGAACTATCTGCGAAGAATTTTATCAGGCCGAGTGTGTCTCCGTGGGGAGCACCGGTGATATTTGTGAAGAAAAAGGATGGTAGCATGAGATTGTGCACTGACTACCGACAGTTGAATAAAGTGACTATTAAGAACCGGTACCCTTTGTCGCGCATTGATGATTTATTAGATCAGTTGAGGGATGCCTGTGTGTTTTCGAAGATCGATCTCCGGTCCGGATATCACCAGATTTGGATTAAACCGGAGGATGTACCTAAAACAGCTTTCCGATCCAGATATGGACATTTTGAATATCAAGTGATTCCTTTTGGGCTTACTAATGCCCCTGCGGTGTTTTTGGATTATATGAATCACATCTTTAAACCGTATTTGGACTAGTTTGTAATTGTATTTATTGATGACATCTTGATCTATTCTAAGAGTAAGTTAAAGCCGCATGAAGAGAATTATCCGACGCACGACTTGGAACTGGCTGCTATTGTGTTTGCCTTGAAAATCTGGAGGCACTTTCTGTATGGGATGAAATTTGTTGTGTTCAGTGATCATAAAAGCTTGAAATATTTGTTTGATTAGAAGGAGCTGAATATGAGGCACCGTAGATGGGTTGAATTCTTAAAAGATTATGACTTTGAGCTGAAATATCACCCGGGAAAGGCTAATGTTGTGGCAGATGCGTTGAGTAGGAAGTCTGTCAACTTATCTCTATATGACGATGTGGGACAATGAAGTGATTGAACAATTTCGGGACATGAAAATAACAGATTTCTTTGCAGGGAGAATTTGGTGATATCTATAGTTGACTCGGATTGAAACGAGCTGCACGAACATTAATAGAGACTCAGAATTTGCAATGAAAGTATTAAATATTTGAAAGGCCAGAGTGGCATATCCTGTTAACTCACAAGGTACACTATTATTATATCACGGCAGGATTGTTGTGCCCAAGGTACTTTGAGAAAGGAAGTTATGAAGGAGGCCCAATAATGTTACAGACCCCACTCAACCCAGGTGCCACAAAAATGTACAAAGATTTGAAAGTTAGTTCTGTGGCTGGGGATGAAAAGGGATGTTGCCGAGTACGTATCTAAGTGCTTGGTTTGTCAAAAAGTAAAGATAGAGCATCAAAAAACCTGCTGGATTACTTCAGCCGCTGGATATACCAGAATGGAAACTGGAGAGTATTTCAATGGATTTTGTTGTGGGATTGCCTCGAACTCAGGCTGGTTACGATTCGATTTGGGTTATTGTGGACCGACTTGACAGCTGGACTAAATTCGACCAGTATCAGTGGATTTCACCACAGAGAAGTTGGCTACGTTGCATGGACAGGAATTGTTAGACTCCTATAGTACCGATTAGCATTGTCAGTGATCGGGACCCGAAGTTTACTTCACGTTTTTGGTAGCTTGACAGCAGGATTTGGCACTCAGCTTCAACTGAGCACTGCGTATCACTCGCAGACTGATGGTCAGACTGAGAGGACCATACAGACACTTGAGGATATGCTGAGCAGTCTGCACATTGGAACAGGGTGCTGCCTGGGATAGTTACTTGCCATCTGTGGCAGTTTTCTTATAATAACAGTTTTCACTCCAGTCTGGGTATGGCACCGTATGAGGTATTGTATGGGAGGAGGTGTCGTACGCCCACTTGTTGGACTGAGGTAGGCGATAAGGAAAGATTTGGTCCGGATTTTGTGCAAGAAACAACAGTGCAAATTGAAATGATCAGAGAAAAACTGAAACAGGCACAGAATCGGTAGAAAAGTTACTATGACAATAAGCATAGACCGCTAGAATTTGAGGAAGGTGACCATGTTTTTGTATGATTATCTCCGGTCATAGGTGTTGGCCGTGCGCTGGGTGTGAATGAGTTCATCCTTGACCGCACGTATTAATTATGAAAAGGGGTCGGATCAGTGGCTTATCAGCTTGCC
>JAVKPL010011350.1:0-49821 GCA_032173675.1 Gastrolobium villosum | reverse complement strand
CGTTCTGAAAAAAATATTTGTGAAAATTATAACTATTTTTTGTTTTTAAAATCAAATTTGGAGAACATGTCTGAGTTGTTTTTATTTTCTGTTTTGATTTTTAACTTTCAAAATGAAAAAAATATAAAAAATAACTATTTTCATAACTATTTTATAAAATAATTTTAAGAACAAAAAATCAGAACACATTAAACAGGCCCATATTTGTTTTTTTTTTGTTTTAGTGAGGCATATTTTGGTTTATTAACACTGAATCAGGGGAGGTGGTAAGTAAATGACATTTTTTAAGTGAACAGTAAAAGTTTAAATCCCAAAAGTATAAATGTTGGAAAAAACTTTTGTTACGATAATATTTTAGGGAAATCATATTCTTATGTTAAATGAGATTGTTGTCTCATGTTATACTCATATCAAAAAATGTGTCTCATTTTTAAAAAATAAAATAAAATTGACAAGTCTCAATTTGTTTATTTCTCAACGTAAGAGAGCTTATCTCCTATTATATAAGAGAAATAATCTCCAATATTTAAAGGTTATAATTGGCTAGTAAAAAGTAATTAAAAGCTAATTTCATTAAATAAACAAATAGAAACATGGAAGATCATTTGTTTTATCACCTCAAACCTTTAAACATTTGCACACAAAATTTGCACTAATGACATTATTTGATTTTATAATTCTAATTATTTAAACGTTAATCAGACTTAATCAACTTATAATTTAACTTTTTTTATACAGTATATTGATCTTTCGAATTTGCACGCAAAATATGAGTATTTTAGTTTGAGAAAATATTTTTCGTTAGTCGCTCTTATTTTTTAAAATTCAAAAACATATGTTTTGTTCATTTAGCTTTTATTGCAATATGTAATGGATCCATATAGAAAAGCGATTTTATCTTATATTAAAATTCATATATAATATTATGCTAGCAACAATATATATATATATATATATATATATTAGGTCAATAATGAATTTTTTTTCTAGAAATTCAATACAATTTTAGAATATGGTTAATGATTAGTATTATATTATGCAATATTAGAAGGCATTACTTTGAAAGTCTATATATGTAGTGGGTCCATGCTTGGCCCACGAGAAGGCATTGTCTAGTGCGTGCAAGGACCCTCCAGCATAAGGCGATGTTCTCAATTGGCCTTTTGCATTTTCGAAGATTATATCATTAACTAAATTAATATAGTTCTTCCAATTATTGGGAGATTGGTATAATTATATAATAGCAGTCAAGAACAATGCTAAGATTTTCCATCCAATATGGGTGCATAGGTATCCGTATTTCTTTTAATGTGGTACTTACTTCATATATGCGGAGCTTTTTCGGGGTCCATAGTCCATAACATTTGTCAATTGAAATTCACATTGCATCGCACTTTCAGCAAGGGATGCCTGCAAAACGCGGTTGGAATCATTCCTTTTCAACACAATATTAAAATGTTTCTAAATCACTTGTAGAAGTGCAAAAAAACAGATTCCCATAATCCCATGTAACCCCACAAATTGATTATTAGACGCACGAAGTTGTAAAATGTTTTCATCTATCCTCCGTAGCTGCGCAAAACGCACAATATATATATATATATATATATATATATATATATATATATATATATATATATATATATATATATTTGGGTTCCAACATTAGGTGTTATGGTGGGATCGATCACAATGAGCAGATTAAGATAGGTAAGTGTAACACAGCTCGCAAGAGAAAGCTTTATTTATTTGTTTCTTTTGGTTAGGTTTTTAGAGAAAACTTTCTAAAGCTTGACATAACCATTCTTGATCATCCACTCCAGACTCCAATGGTTATCAGCATTTTTGAAAGCCCAATAAGCCCACCCAAATGTAGCTCTTCCAAAAACATCTAATTGGGCCTCAGCAAATCTTTGGTAGTCCTCTTTTGTAGCTCCCTTAACTCGCCAGTCAGCAACCCATTCACCTTGAATTGGAATAAATATTGAGCCAGTTTGAAAATTAAATTACATATATTGAAGTCTAAAATAAAATACGTTATCGTTTGATTTTTTTCACAGCGAAAAAAGATAAGCAATAATTATATACAAGAACTTAAATTTTATAATTTCATAAATTAAACACATCATCAATATCTTAAACCGTTTTTCATCTTTAATATTTGAAAATTGTTCTGTATTTCAATGTAAGCAAAATAACATAATCAGTGTTCATGATTGATGAAGAATTATGCAATTGAGTACTACTTATTAAGCAAGTCATAAAAATATGTTCATTCATTTAGTATTTGCTATTAGAAAATTGTGACTAAAATCAATATACACTCATAGGGAGAATGAAGGACCAATTGAAGACTTACCGACAAAAGTAAGAGGGCCATTTGAGGTTGTAACAAAATTCAACTGTGATGAACGGTTGGTGTGTATGAAATCAATGTTCTCTTGGACTGTCATGTTTCCAAATACATCATCGAAGATGTTGTAGTAGTGGACATCAATCACAGATTGCTTAAGGCCATTGGCAAGAGGGAAGAGTTCCCTGGGGTCTGAGGGTCCTAGCCTATTTGACAATACCACATAAGCTGAGGATGAGTGCTTGCGCACAGCTTCATAACCAGCCTTGTAGTACTTGGTCAAGCTATCTAGTGTCACACCAGGTGAGAGAGGCTCGTTTATGAGCTCAATTGCATAAAGGCTTGGGCTTTTTGCATACCTGCCATGCATAGCAATATGGGACTGATTATATATCTTTGATGCAATAACATGCTACATTTAAAAAACAGAACCGGGTGTATATGCAAGGGACTTTTTTGTTTATAAACTCTTACAAACTACACTATCTTCTCTCGGGAGAACACTAGTTTCACTATGTTCTACGGGAGAAGATACTGTAACTTATAAAAATTTGTAAAAAAAGTTGTAAACGGATTCCCCTGTATATAATATATAAACCTTGCTGTTAGGAAGTCTATAACATGAACTGTTTGTTGGATGTTTTCATCTGTTTTTCCCCATTCTTGTGAACCATCTCTTGAAGCACTGTGCTGAAAGCCATTTTGAGAACCGGGTGCAGCATGAAGATCAATGATAATTTTCAATCCATATTTCCTGCATATATATATATATATATATATATATATATATATATATATATATAGGTCGTTATTCACAATATAATTAAATTTAGGCCTATAACCATTTCATCATTAATTAAGATATTACCATTTTAGAATCTAGCTGAAGTCGAATATATATATATATATATATATATATATATATATATATATATATATATATATATATATATAGGGTCAGGATCATTTTACATCAGTATAAGTTACACTATTAATATTGAGCATTGATTCCACTTATATCTAAGTGCTCTAATTTTTTAGTAATGGGAATCATTGGATACAAGTGGATCAATGATAAAGATTGAGCTATATATATATATATATATATATATATATATATATATATATATATATATATATATATATATATATATCCCGGGCAGGATATTCTTACACCGATGGTGTAAGAGTTAGAAGTCTTACGCTCAATCTTGAGCATTGATCCACTTGTATCCAATGGCTCACGTTACTAAAAAATTTGAGCCCTTAGATATAAGCTGGATCAACGAATAAGATTCAGAGTGTAACTTACACCGGTGTAAAATGATACTCACCCAAATATATATATATAGTTTATTGACTTAACTGTGCCCACGAGAAGGCATCGTCTAATGCGTGCAAGGAACCCTCGACGTAAGGCCAGGGTGGAGTGGGATCACTTGCTATCCACCATCCCACTGGAATTCTAACAGCATCTAATCCATTATTGGCTATGAAATTGAAATCTTCTTCAACTATAAAAGTGCTCCAGTGTTCCTGATAAACGCACACCGCTCATCATTCACATTACAACGTGCTAGATATCTTAGATTTTGAGACATGATCATAATCTTGAAAAAAATAAAATTAAAAATTGTGAATGGACACAAAGAAAGCCACTAGTTTGGAGTTTGGACATCCACATGTGAACGGGAAAGTCGAATGCAATAATACTTGTAGATAACAGTTGTCTAAAGAAATTTCAAAGTCGCACAAAATCTAATTCTTCAACGAACGCTAGTTGCTTCTCAATGGGACACACCAATTTAAATGTACATAAAATATTAAGAAGTGCAATGCGTTTAATATATGCATAAAATGCGCAATTTTTTTTCTTCTGAAATGTTATATATACTCTTAAGTAAGAGACATAATTTAGGAGCAATCATATAACACTATAATCAAAACTAATACGCCTGGAAAATGAAAGGTATGTATGTGGGACTTGGGGCTTGTAGGTATAATTCATTTATTTTGCCGTGTAACTTTTGGCCAATTCGTGACTTAATGTTACCTTCATAACTTGGGGAGCTTTTATTGGTCCATAACCATTAGTCACCTGGAATTCGCCTTGCAACCTTGCAGCGATTGTCATTACAAAAACGGTTGGGTCATCATCTCCCCATCCGTTCACCTCTGATACATCAGCAGTCACCAGCTCCTCTGTCTTCGCCTGCAAGTCCACCCCATTAATATTACTATAAAAGTTATATTACATTTAAACGATCATCTCACCTAAATATTAAGAGGAGACTACATAAGATAGAATTTATCTGTTACATATAAATTCAACATGGGTCTAACTTTTTTTTTTCTCCTCTAAAAGTGGATCCCACCTACATAACAAATGAGTATGTAGGAGATAATATTTATTTCCTATTATATAAGAAAACTATTACCCTTAATAACGCGCGGTAGATATTGAAAAAAAAAAAAAGCGGGATCTTCTCCCTATGTTGGGAAGGTTATGGTTTCATGTTTTATTTCACCTATAAGGGAAAACATTTTCTCATGTTGTGATCATTCGATTTGCGTGCAAAGTTTTTTTTTTTTTTAATAAATGTGGGACCCACCACTAGTTGAGTCATAACATGAGAATTTAATTCTCATGCAACATGAGAAAATCAAATCTCATTAAAGAAGGGCTTGTCTACTCTCATATTATTAGAGAGAGTTTATCTTATGCTAAGATACAAAGTAGTTGAATCCACTATTTAAAAAAAAAAAAAAAATAGTATCACAATTATCGAAGTATTTATAATATAAGATAATAATCTCATATTTCTCATTAAACAATCATCTTACCTATAACTGTTAACTGACGTCCACTCTAATAACTTTATATTAGATTTTATAATGCTTTTTTTAATATTTTATTTTACTAAAAAAATATATAAAAAAAGAAGAAGAAGAGAGGATCACCTGCAGGAAGTATCCATTGGATGCTTTGATTCGAAGACGGCTTGAATTGTCACTTTCCTTAATAACATGAAATGTCTCAGAATCAGTGGAAGTATTGGAAACAGCAACCACGTGAATCCCATCTAACCCCACAAACTGTTTGTTGAGCACCCTGAATTTGAAAGAGGCCTCGTTTATTCTCCATAACTGCACAATATTACAGGGAACATCATCAAAATGTAACATGCAAAATCACTTCTTTTTTTTAATGCAAATCAATTCTAATTGATGGCATACTCACTCTAAATGTTTCCCAACTGGAAGCAGCTGTGCGGTTAGCAACTAGGATTGTTCCTCCTCCAGACTCCGCACAGAGATACTTCCTTGTTGTCACAGACTTGAACTGAAGACCAGTTCCATCCTACAAAAATTGAGAGGAACAATTTCCCATGACCGTGAATAAAGAGCTTGGGCTATCAATATAAGCCTATGAGAATAACAAAATGTTAATTTGTAGTGCAATCATTTATATATTTACTGACCAAGAAGTCCTTATTTGGAATACCATAGAATAGTGAAGGTTTAATCCAACCTTCAGTAACCAGCCAACCACCCAGATTAACTGCTCTAACACGAAACACAAATTTTGGTCTGCCATAGGTGATGGAAAGCATAGAAGAAAAGATAATCAATTCAAGAAGCCATGTTTTGAGATTGACACAGCTCGTCATCATTAGATGTCTTTGATCTTTGTCTCAACTTTCTCACATGCCAGCTTTGAAATGACTGCTAAGGAATTATATAGGAAATAATGGAGAACAGCAGTCAAAATATGGAAACTTTGACCAAACCATACGGATATATACACACAAGAAGTGCTATGAGTTATGACTCACTCTATAATACCAGTTTCTTGTTTTAATATTATCTTTGTCACTAAATCAAATCTCATACGACTGACCCATTAATAGAAAATGGACCCAAATTATTAAATGGGATTTATGTGAAAATATTGACACAACAGAGTGTTGATAGCATTCCTTATACAAACAAAGCACCTAAATAGAGCCTCACAAATTTTAGTAGATTTCATCAATGAGACGCGTTTAAAAATCTCCGCATTTATATCTCATTTGACACGGCATTTACTTTTACAATCGGGAGGAGATCCGTTAACAAATTTTTTGAAATTTTTTTACAAATTACACTATGTTTTTTCGGGAGAACATAGTGTAGTTTGTAAAAATTTGTATTCTCCCGGAAAAATATAGTGTAATTTATAAGAGTTTGTAAAAAAAAAAAAATTATAAATATAATCTGCCACTTTACAATTATGTAAAATATAGGTGTAAGTGGGACCAATAACATGTCATTTATACATATATATTTGTTTCGTTCCCTTCAAATTCATACTGCTTTGATATGGATACAGTTGTCAGTAATCAATCTACCGACATTTTTATTTTTAAAATTTAAAATTAAATTATTTTTTTTTTGTTATAAATGATTTCATTTTAATTAAGCTACACGCGCGCGCGTGTGTATATATATATATATATATATATATGGATAAACATTTTTCAAGCAGCTTGAGATAAGTTTATCTCCAGCTAGCCCCAAAACTACGTCGTTTTGATTAATTAAGGGGGTTTATGTAATTTTAGGCGAATTAATGAAGGGTATTTCAGTTAAATGTATATGATATAAAAATAAATAAAATTACAAAAACACCCTTCATTAATTCACCTAAAATTACATAAACACCCTTCATTAATCAAAACGACGTAGTTTTGTGTCTAGTTGGAGATAAACTTATCTCAAGCTACTTGAGAAATGTTTTTACCGTATATATATATATATATATATATATATATATATATATATATATATATATATATATATATATATATATATATATATATATATATATATATATATAAAATGAACGAGTATGCCAACGAAGAATTATTAGTCAATAAAATCTACATTTATATTTAGTTGTGAAATTCTATTCTAAATTATAATTATATTTTAGTTGTATTATTTGTATTTTATAAGGGTTACTTAATACCTTAGGTTGGTTTAATTATTCGTTCTTTGGTATTATGGAATAAAATTAATTTCAATAATACTTACATTCAAGTTTTCTATATAATACACATATAAAATTAGAGTTCAAAATAGATAGATAACATTCTTCGATTAATAATAGAAGGATGTGAAAGTTATGTTGAAAGATATGGAAGAACAACATAGAGCGAATTGAGAAATTGAAATTTACCACTAGAATGTATGGGGTACCATGCTAATACGTGGTCTATATAAACTAGAGAGAATATTTGTAACTAATTTATTTTTTGCAATAATGTAAACATCTAGCCAAGGTTTAACCGAGCCTAAATAAGAACTAAGTAAACAAAGGTTGTAGCTAAATTTTTGCGGTGCCGATATTAATCATATTTTGAGAAAACATGGCTATTTACCTTATTTTTCCCAATGACTTTTTTCTGATTCCCAATTATATTTATAGGGGTTTACATCTATCATGTCACATGACACCAACAAATTTCCTACACACACAACATTTTGTGGGGCCCACACTTTCTAATTAAAAAAAAAAAACTAATGCATGCAAAAGAATCTCTATAACATTACATAATCACTTTTCCTACAACATAATTCTTATAAAACCCATATTTATAATGTGCGAGAATTCTCTTAAAATTCTCTTAAAAACATGATATTTCCCTCATGATATTTAAGTTTTACAAGGAATGGTGATGGTTTAATAGAATATGATTAGAGAAATATGGTGAAAGGTACTCGATTCTTGACTAGGTTCCATGCAAAAAGCTCATGTCTTCAAGAAGGGAGGAAGGTGGCAGCCTTGGGGCCTAAAAATTGACCTAGGGCATTGTGCAAATGGTTATTTAATTTATATAAGTGTGCCCACTAATTAATGGTATTATTTCTAGTAGCTCCCCTTATCATTTTTCTACCAAATTTTATATTCTGAACTTAGACATTTTTTCAGGAATTATCATATTTTTGTTATATATTTTTGAAACACTTCACTGGTACGCATTTTATACATAGTCGGTATTAGTTCTGATATCACTGCTCATTATTTTTACCCCAAACTTGATATCCTGGACCTAGATATTTTTCTAGGAATATTTGTATTTTTATTATAATTTTTTGGAATACTTCATCGGTACGCATTTATACCGTGAAGCAGAACCGGTATCGGCAATTTTCATCAGAAAATAGATTTAAGCATTGTTTGACCTTATCGAAAATTATTCTAATCTTTCTATATTTATTCAAAGTCAATTATGGAATTATTCCCTAAACTCATAATTAAATTATTTAAATTTCTAATTTAACGATGTCGGATTCTTAAAGGTTGAGTACTTTGAGTTTGGGTACTCAGTTGAGGGAGAACATATCAATCTTGGGCTTCACACTTGAGGGGTCGATTATTGAGATATTCAAGTGTGATGACTGATGACTCCCACATTAGTTGGTAATGCGTTAAGTGAAGAGCATGCATATAAGTGGAAGGACTCATTATCTCAATACCTTAAGGTATTGGGTTAGGTTTTGGGTTATGACATGGTGTCGGATCCAGTTTGTGTGGTTGACCTAACTTAACCCATTGATATTAGGATCCCGCCTCGGCCTCCCCCTAGATCCGCCTGACACGAACCGAACCGATTTCAAATTGGTTTTTGAACCCCAAACAATTTCGAACCGAACCGAATTGGTTCAAGTAAAAAAAAATATATATGTTCTTTAAACCAAACTGATTTAAAATGATTTGGTTCGTTTTGGTTATGTAAAAAATCAGTTCAGTTCAACCTGGGTTGATCACCCCTTGTTTACTTATTTTCATGTGAGATGTGATCCAATAATTTCTTTCCTTATTTACCAAAAAAAAAAAATAATAATAATAATTTCTTTCCTTTCTTTAAAATTATTTGTTGTTTTTATTTAATCATTTCTCTAATCGGAATTAAGAGATTCAAGTCATGATCAGAATATGTTTAATCCGTTGTAATGTAATTGTACTAAGCAAATATCATGTACATAATAGAAATGTGAAACAATTCCCTGTGTTAAGCATGATTACGAGAAAGATTACCCGTTTTCAGGGGGTATTTTCTTTTATTAAATATTTGTTGTTTAAATATAATCATTTGGCTGATCCAAAGTATGAGGACATATTTAAGAATAGCTAAGGAATTGATTGCTAAAAGGACAAAAGAAAATAAATTTCAAATCAAATGGAGGAGAACATTTTGATGAACTTAAATTATGACTTACGAAGCAAATGTGTACAAGGGGATTATTGGATGATATCTCATGTTGATTTCACTAAGTACGACTAAACAGTTAACTCCACTCCAGTTAAAAAAAGAAAATAATAATAATAATAAGAAGAAGAAAATATAAATATAATATTCTAAGATGCAATATAGGTCATGTTGTAGACTCAAAAAAACATGGGGCTCACTTTAATTTGTTTTTCTCTTTCCTGAACAAAGTGAGCTTTGTGTGTTTTTGAGTCTACAATATGATCTATGTTGCTTCCTCCAACATTATACTCATATTTTCCGTAATAATAATACGAGATTTCCATTATTTTATTTTATTTTGGATGATTTGCTAATAAAAGGAACTACAATATTTCCCCCCTTCCTTTATTGTCGTGACTGAAGTGGATCTAAAGCTTTAACGTATGATAGGTAGAGGATTGATGGCCTCGAGAGGAAAGTTTCTAAAGCTTGATATAACCATTCTTGATCATCCACTCCAGACTCCAGTAGATATTGACGTTCTTGAAAGTCCAATAAGCCCACCCAAATGTCGCTCGCCCATAAACATCTAATTGGGCCTTAGCGAATCTTTGGTAGTCTTCTTTTGTAGCCCCCTTAACTTGCCACTGAGCAACCCATTCACCTTGAAATTGGAATTAATATTGTGCCAGTTGAAACTTTAATTAAATAACATAGTCCAAAATAAAATCAAGAGTTATCATTTGATTCTTTAGCAGTGGACAAATATAAGCAGTTACAGATCAGAATATAAATTTTATAATTTCATAAAGGGGTTTGAATATCTGCTGCAGACACAAAAATATAGTGTGGTCTACCATTTTAAAAATAAAAAAATAAAATAAAAGCTGAGTCTATGGCATAAGAAGAATTCATTTACAGTGACGTAAGAAGTATTTTTCCCTTTCATAAATCAAATACATCATTAATATTTTTAAGATGAATATTACTCTCATCTTACATTAGATAATTATTTCTCATGCACACACAAATCAAAGATGGGACCACTCTATATTTTTTCTCTCTTCTTCATTCTCCTCCTCTAAGTTGTAAGCACATGAGAATAATATTCCTTTATTTTAAACTACATATATTTTAATGTAAGGAAAATCACATAACATATGCACATGATTGATTACAAATTTTATGCATTTGAGTGCTTCATATCAAGTGAATCATAAAAATGTGTCACTTAATTGATTAGATTCAGACGGTCAATAAAATAGCTTATTTATTAAGCGTAACTGTAAAATGGTGACGAAAAACAATCTTTATTTATAGGGAGAATGAAGGGTCATTTGAAGACTTACCAACAAAGGTAAGAGGGCCATTCGAGGTTGTCACAAAATTCAACTGCGATGAGCGATTGGTGTAGATGAAATCAATGTTCTGTTGGACAGTCATGTTGTTAAACACATCTTGATAGAGGTTATAGTAGTGGACATCGATCACAGATTGCTTAAGGCCATTGGCAAGAGGGAAGAGTTCCCTGGGGTCCGAGGGTCCTAGCCTATTTGACAATATAACATAAGCTGTGGAGGAGTGCTTGCGCACAGCTTCATAACCAGCCTTGTAGTACTTGGTCAAGCTATCTAGTGTCACACCAGGTGAGAGAGGCTCGTTTATGAACTCAACTGCATAAAGGCTTGGACTTTTTGCATACCTGCCATGCATAGCAATATGGGACTGATTATATATCTTTGATGCAATTACATGCTACATTTAAAAAACAGAACAGTGTCTTATATATAATATATAAACCTTGCTGTTAGGAAGTCTATAACATGAATTGTTTGTTGGATGTTTTCATCCGTTTTTCCCCATTCTTGTGAACCATCTCTTGAAGCGCTGTGCTGAAAGCCATTTTGAGAACCGGGTGCAGCATGAAGATCAATGATGATTTTTAATCCATATGTCCTGCAGGTAGATTATTAATGTACTATATCAAGTCATCGCTAACTAAGGCATATTCATTTTAGAATCTAGCTAAAGCCATATAGTAAAGTTTATTTTATTTTACTTTTGGTACATTATAGTAAAGTTTATTTAATTTATGGACTTACTGTGCCCACAAGAAGGCATTGTCTAGTGCGTGCAAGGAACCCCCAACATAAGGTGGGGGTGGAGTTGGATCACTTGCAATCCACCAGCCAACGGGAATTCTAACTGCATTTAATCCATTACTTGCTATGAACTTGAAATCATCTTCAACTATAAAAGTGCTCCAGTGTTCCTGAGAAAAACGAACCCCGTTAAACTTTTTAAGCCCCTAGGCCCTTGCTAATAACAAATCTTTGGACCATCCCATTTGAACGGGGAAATTCACATGTAACAATAAATCAACTTTTGTAGATGACGTACAGTTGTTGTATATGGAATTTTCAAAACCGACCGCCATTTATTAATGTTACCGGTGGTGGAGTTGCTGATGAGATAGGGTGGACAATCTTCAATTTCATATAAACCTTTAGTTATTGACCATTATTTTGTTTTTTCTTGATGATATAGATAATCATCATCCCCCGGTA
This sequence comes from Gastrolobium villosum, assembly GCA_032173675.1. Lineage (NCBI taxonomy): Eukaryota > Viridiplantae > Streptophyta > Magnoliopsida > Fabales > Fabaceae > Gastrolobium > Gastrolobium villosum. The sequence continues at coordinate 37,663 of JAVKPL010011350.1, read as the reverse complement.
ATTTCGCCTCTTATATATAAAATTTGCTGGCTCTGCCGTTTATGTTACCTTCATAACTTGTGACGCTTTTGTGGGGCCATAACCATTTGTTACTTGGAATTCGCCTTGCATCCTTCCAGAGATTGTCATTATAAAAACTGTTGAATCATCATCTCCCCATCCGTTGACCTCTGACACATCAGCAGTCACTAGTTCCTCTGTCTTCGCCTGCAAGTACGTCCACCCCACTAATATTACTCTAAAAAGTTAAGACCACACTAAGCACTGAGTGCATGTGGAATAATTAAGTTATATAATTAAGCATGATTTGATTTGAGCGAGACCCCAATTGTTGGGACAGTGACTATTTTACCACTTTGCCAAAATGTCATGCAGTGTAACGAATTATGCATGCAAGTAATTCGCTACACAGTGTAGCGAAATATGCCACGTCAGAACCAAAAAATGTCATGTGTCAAAATTATTGAAATTCGTTACCCTATGTAGCGAATTTCAACAATTCTGACTTTGGTTCTGATCTGACGTGGCATATTTCGCTACACTGTGTAGCGAATTACTTGCATACATAATTCGCTACATTGTATTACGAATTATGTCGCGTGGCATTTTGACAAAATTTAATGTTGGCGTGGCAGTCTGATAATTTTTTCGTTCAAACATGGCATAACTGTTCCCCACCAATTGTTTTCTGCTGATCCCGACAACAACGGTTTCACCAATATGCAAAGTATAAGCAGGTAAATTAGTGTGTTTATTCTCTCTTCTTCTCTTTTCATTTTGTGATTTGTGTGTAAATGATTCTAATAAAGAGATTAAAAGGAGAGGATCACCTGCAAGAAGTATCCGTTGGATGCTTTGATTCGAACACGGGTTGAATTGTCACTTTCCTTAACAATATGAAATGTCTCAGAATCAGTGGAAGTGTTGGTAACAGCAACCACGGTAATCCCATCTAAACCCACAAACTGTTTGTTGAAAACCCTGAATCTGAAAGTGGCCTCGTTTATCCTCCACAACTACACAATATCACTCGGAACATCATCAAAACGTGACATGCAACCATCACTCTTTTTTAATACAAATCATTTCATATTGATGAATGAATAGTATACACAGAAATAGGTCACTCACTTTAAACGTTTCCCAACCCAAAGCAGCTGTTCGGTTTGCAACTAGGATTGTTCCTCCTCCAGACTCCGCACATAGATATTTCCGTGTTGTCACAGACTTGAACTGAAGACCAGTTCCATCCTGCAAAAATTGAGAGACAGAATTTCTCATGACCAAAAATAAAGAGAGCTATTAATGTAAACCTATAAGAATAACATAATGATAATTTGTAGTACAATCACTTATATATGTACTAACCAAGAAGTCCTTATTTGGAATGCCATCGAACAGTGAAGGTTTAATCCAACCTTCAGTAACCAGCCAACCACCCAGATTAACTGCTTTCACTCGAAACTCAAATTTTGGTCTCCCATATGTGATAGAAAGCATACTAGATAAAATAACTAAGTTAAGAAGCCATTTTTTGAGGTTAATATTGCTCTTCATCATTAGATGTCTTTGATCTTTGTATCAACCTCAAAATACGCCTGCTTTGAAATGAGTGCGAGCGATTATATATAGGAAATGGGACGTGATATGGCATCCACGAAATATTTTACCAAGCGGAAATAAAGAATTATTTATCAATTATTAATTTTGGGGCAGTTATACTTACTCTCTTATTTTAAAGAAAAGAGAACAGTTATATTTATTATCATTTTAACTTTATTACTCTTACTTGATTAGTTATCTTTAGATCGAACAATTAAAAATAGAAAAAATTAAGAGTTGTTAATTTCAAATGAATCCAATTTTGTAAGTGTAACTGTTTTTTATAAATATTTAAAATTTTATCAAATGCAATAAAAAGTAACATAATACTCACAAACTCAAAACAGCAGGTTTAAAGTTTGTACTAAGGAAAAAATATTTATCATTTTAAATGACATAACACTCTGTCCTTTTAAGAGAGAGACAAACATAGAAAAAAATTTATTTAAATTTTAAATTAAAAAACCACTCATTTTCTCTCTCCATGTTTTCATTTTTCTGTGTCTATCTTTCTTCTAGAATGACACAACTTATGTTATTTAAAATGACAAACATCAAACCCTTATACAAAACTCTGGAAAATAGAGAAGAGATGCCGGTAACGCGTGTAACCGTTTCGAAATAAACATTATTTTAAAACTTTAAATTTGTTGTAAATTATTAATTATTTAACAAATTTTAAAATAATTATTATTATTTCTTAATTTTATATTATCTTTTTATATATTATTTATTTTTTTAGAGATGGCCATTTTAGTTAAAATTAGAATTTTTTATTTAAAATTTAAATTAAAAGACTCTCATTTTCTCCCACCATATTTTCATTGTGTATCTCTTACTTTCACTTAAAATGAGACACAATTGATTTCCAAAAAAAAAATGAGACACAATTTTATATCCTGGATAAACACCAGTCTCTTTTATATTTGAATTGTGGTGAAGTAAGAACTAAATATGTATCTTCTTGTAGAGTATCTTGATGAATGGGTGTTCAATGAGGCATAGACATGACCAAAACTCTTTAAAAAGTTCCTGAAAGTGCAGTCACAGAAAAAAGGCTAGAATGGGAAAGTATGTGAATGATACGTTGGCTCTAAAATTTAGCAGACTAACCGCTAATAAAAATATATGATAAAAAAAAAATGCCTTCTTGATGGAAAAAGATGAATTTATATAGATAGGAGAGAGAGACCAGTCAAAAACCGTTAGCCAAATCCTCACTATTGTCTTCGGTGCTGCCTCAACCTCACCCTCGTATGCAGACAAATACAATAATAAGCTATTGAGGGATAAAAGAGATCCCTTATCTTAATATGAATCTCATGTGCTCGTAGTGGGCGGTAACCCTTGATTGGCCTCTAACGGCAAATTAACCCATTATAATGGGCTTGTGATGACTGCCTACAACAATATTTTTGTTAAACGAGATAAAAATAATAACAAAATAATAAAAAGATGTAATGAAGTAAGAATGTAAGTCATATAAAATGAGTAATTTTTTAAACTAAGAATATTTAATGACTTTGTAAATTTTTATATAAAAAATTAAATGATAATTATTTTAAAACGAAATATTTTCTAGTGTGACTTGTGTTATAATTTTTTTTTACTAACGAATATAAAAACAGTTTTTAAATTTTATTTCCTGTTTAGAAAATATAATTAAAAAAATAAGGGTAAGACCCGTTCCACGCATCAAATAGTACAAAGTATACCGTTCAACTTGGGAAAATAAGGGCAGGCCACATTGATGCACTAATTCCACCACCGTCTTTAATTTTGGGATAGTCCAAATTACAAATCAACCGAAAAGTCAACTACATATAGCTCCTAATTTCTGCTGTTTTGATAGTGGAAGACAAAATGGTACTATGCGATTTAAGAAGTAAGAAAACTCATTCACCGGGTAGAATTTTGTATATATCTTGAGAAAATTAACTTTGTATAAATAATATCTATTTTTAATTAAATTTTATTCTACGCTTAAACTTTATTTTTTAAAATCTAATAAAATCGACAAAATATAGTACGTAACGGTAGTTTATGGTCTTCAATGAAGGTTTTATTTTAATTCTATTAAGATTATAGGGAAAAACACTTCTCCTGCATATCCTTTGAATCTTGTGTCTTATTTTACTAAAAAAAAAATTATGGCCCCATCATTTATTCTCTCTGCATAAAAATGGATGTCTCTCTTGTGAAAAAAGAGACATAAAGCCTAGCTTACCAACAAAACAAAAAAAGCATAAAGCCCAAGATTATATGCACATTTTTACTATTTTTTGAAATATAAAAAAATATTTAAAAAATGTAGCCACGGTTGTGGGTGTTTATAATCACCATTACTCATAGAATTAAGGGGGTGGATCCTCTCATGTGGAAAAGTTGTCATGTGGTTATGTTATTTGATCACAACCACTCATTTGATTATAAGATGAGTGGTTGTGATCAAATAACACGACCACTCTTCCACATGAGAGAATTCACTCCCTAAAATTAACCGTTATCATCTCACTTGTTTTTATTCGTTTCTAACATTCTATCTCCATTTTTCTCTCCGGGAGTTGCCTCTAGAAGAATTATCATCTGACGTGCCGATGACTTAAGTAATTCTCTCACTTTCTAATAACAAAGGATTTTTTAGTAAATTAAAGGATTTTTCAATAGAATTATGATAATATATTTATTGAATTTTAATGATATAGGCATACAATATAATAATTCCATTTTCAGTTTAGCCCTAATATTTTTAAAAATTATGTTTAGGCCCCTAAAGTTTTTGAATTTTGACTTTACGTTCATTTTTACACGGAACCCTAGGTAGTATGAAAACTTTGCTCATATATGTTTCCTACATAAGCTTTAAAGTTGGTTTAAAGCTTGCAGGATTCTTATGGTATTTGATACACATGGAGATATAAATTTTTACTACTAGAGGATAATTATGGGGAAAAAGAAGAAAGGGTAAAAATTGAGGTAAGTTTCTAGGCGGAGGCTTGACGTAAGAGTTTTTCACAAGTACAACAAAAACTCAGAGAAGGAGAGAAGTTAGATAGAGTACGCAAAGACGAATCAAAGTCTTGGTGCCAGGGGAAATTGTGGGAGATTTAAAGAAGTACAAGCAAGCTAAGCTTAGCCCGAAAGGGATGAAAATACCCCGAAAATCCCTTGGTTTATATATTTTTTAAGATTTCCTGAAAAGCTTTATAAAATGGGTTTTGTATGTTCTCGATATTTTAATGCATTCTGAAGTTATAGATATGTTTCTGTGACATTTTGATATTGAAAAAAAATTATATGACGATATGATTTTTTATTTATTTTTTGTATACCATGATGTGGTTTTAAACAGTGTTGTTAAACCCGATCCGGGCGTCGACCCGGTCGGGGTACTGGGTCACTGGTCGGATCGGTTGACCCAGATATATATAGATATATAAAAATATATATAAATATGAACATATAAATTAAATTATATTCTCCATATCTAAAATGAATTAAAAAGGTTCACTAAATAAGCTCAAAAACATGAAGTATAAATAAATAAAAGAGCATGCTATTACTATGTCAATTTAAATTGTAACTCATAATCTCCATAAACATATCTCTCAATGACATTGAACTCATATTTTTCAAATTCAACTACAATAAAATGACATATGTCACATTCTGCTGATTTATTATTCCACAAATTGCTTCAGTATTCGAAACTAAGAAATTATTGTAGAAGAGCATACTAGCAAATAAAATTACAAAAAAAAATTAAAATGAGTTTTACATTTTTTTTATAAGATGAAACAGTTTTGGTTTTTTTTTAATGCAGGACTTGACCGGGTCACTAGGTTTGACCGAGTCGATACATGACCGGTCCAATGCTTAACCCGTACCGGTCTGATGACCGATTCACCGGGTCTCGGGTCGGGCCAGGTTTTACAACAATGATTTTAAATATTGAACATAATAGAGTAACGTTTTGGCTAACGTTGCAAGCTTACGATGTGATGCAAGGTGTATTGGGTTTCCTCCTTCTTTGCTAAGCCCCAAGACCCATTGAGTGATTTGAAAAATCCTAAACTCTAAACATTCCTTCTCCCCAATATAAGCATTATTTATAGGATGGAGGTAAAGTTACTTGAGAGATTCTTATGGTTTCGTGAGAAAAACTTAAAGTTTTGATTTTGTGAGCAGAAAAGTTAGAAGAGTGAGATTTCTGTAGAGAAGTTTGAGTGAATATTACTATTATAGATGAGGTTTGAATGCACCATCATTATTGGTTTCTAAAGATTGATTTTTGAATAAAAATATTTATATATTTTCTTAAATTAAAAACAATTATTGGCGATTTCCTTTATTTGTTTATTTTTTAATAAATTTTAGTCAATTAATATCCTTCTCCAGCCACTTTATTACAAACATACCTCCATGATTGCATGCTCAGCCGAGACCTAGCTAGTGATTAATGCATGGGTGCGTTTGAATTAGTTTATTTATAATTAAATTTTATTATAAAGCACTGAAAAAACGATTTTTCTGAAAAATAACCAAGCCTAAAGTAGCGTAACACTTAAAAGCTCGTATGTATAGATAGCATTGGCTCGGTGTTGGTCTAATTTGATTATTTTATTTTATTTTTTGTCTAATTCGATTAATCGATACAAGTATAAATGTGTAACGGTTTTTTTTTTAAAATAAGAATTTGAATGTTATGGGGTGTAATCTTTTTTTCAAAATGCCACACTTTTTAATCTCATTGATCTCACTAGAGGGATCAGTTTCTCACATGATAAACTCTATTATTCATAAATTATATTCCTTTCATCTATATATTTTTATTCGGCATAAATTGCTTAAAATTATCATTATTATTATATTATCAAATTAAATAATAATTACTAACAAAATTAATTATTATTTATATGATTCTATTTTAAAAAATTTAAATTTATTATCAATAATAATGATATAATTATTCATTTTTCTTTTTCTTTCAATATATACAAAAAATGCTCTCCGACGGATTGAATTCTTTGGACTAACAAGAGAACAGAAAAAAAATCAATTGTTAAATTATACTGTTATTAAAAAATATGATATTTTTAAATTTTCAGATATTTCAAAAGATTGTGCATAAATGAGTTTGTGAATGTCCAATTTAATGTTAATTTCTAATTTAGTTTGAAATGATAATTTTAATTCTGTCAATTTATCAAAATAATTACTTATGTGTATGTATTGTTTTGGCAAAATAAAAAATAAAAAACAATAGATAAATTATTATAATTGACAGTAAATTTGTTGAGATATTGAAATAAAAAAATCAACCGTATGATTATTAATAATAATGATAAATCTGATATTTTTAAATATATATAATTGTTAGAATATCATCAAATAAATAAAAATTATTATTTATATTAATAACTATTATTTTATTTAATTAATTTAAAATAATTTTAAATTAATAATAAAATAATACTGATAATTTAATATAATTTATGAAGAGTGAAAGAATAAAATAGGATACTATGTGAAATTTAGGATGGATGGCATGACAAAGCTCTCCAAATTCTAGCACATGATAGTCTAGTCCCGTTTACCGGGTCAACGGAATTATAAAGTATATCATTTTTGTTGTGGGGGGGGGGGGGGGGGGGGGGGGGGGGGGGGGGGGGGGGGGGGGGGGGGGGGGGGGGGGATTTCTAATTCTGGATTTTTTTTTTAAAAAGGAAAAAGACAAATCATAACACAATGGTACTTATAAGTTGTACCCGATTATTCACTAGGTTTGATTGAAGGATATGATTGTTCTTCTTTTGTTTTTTGGAGACAGGATATGATTGTTCTTCAATCAAATGATGTGCAGAAAATTTAATCAAATTGAATACATTCACTCGAGTTAATATCTCATAAAGCCGACAAAAATATTGAGCTTTCTGTTTTTTTTTTTTAATTGATTTTACCTGATAAATGCTTAAGTTAATTATCGATTATTAATAAATTACAGTTCAAGTAATAAATAATCTTAAATTAAACGATTCGGTAACTTATATAATGTATCAATGTTAGGATTCGTATCCGCGTAAAATCATTTGAAAAAGGACAGTCTTTGTCCCATGGCTTTTGTTTTTTAGGGATATATTTTTCTTATGTTGTAGAAAAGAAATTATCTCATGTTGTAGAAATAAAAGTATAAGTGGGACCCACAGGTAAGAGGAGAGAAAAAAAAAAGTGGTGGGACCCGATCCTTTTTGTGTGTGTAGGAAAGTTGTTTATCTCATGTAAAATGAGATAAATATAACTTTCTTTTTATACAACTAAAAAAGTATTAGAATCTCAAGTTAAAAAATAAATAAATAAATAAAAGTTAAACGATGATCTATCTAACCAGGTCGAATTTTACAAAGAACTCAAAGACAACTAATAGTCTTAATACAATAGTGTGCTTCGTTGCACCAAACAAGTTCAAAAGGAAATTTGTCTTTTTGTACCTGTTAAGCTTCTTTTTGTTATTTTTTGTGGATCTTTAAACAAATAAGTAAACATAAATAAGACAGGGAATACACATTACACATTAGTGGACTAGTGGGAAAGTGGGGGGCAGCATTTCTCACTCATGAATACACTTGAGAAATATTTCACTTGCTGCACCAGTTTATGCTTCTAGATAATCGTTAGTGGAGAAAATTATCCAGGAAAATATTTTCCGTATATCAGATCTATCGAGAAGCCGTTCATTTTTTTTATCAAATATAAAAATTATATATTTTTATTTTTATAATTATTTCCTTTCATGTTTCTTTTTATTTTGAAAAAAAAAAAAAATACCCACTCCCACTGAATATATATTCCTTATCTAGGTGGGTGGGAACTGGCATGGATGATGACACAAGCCAAGCTGATAAGAAAAATATATTCTAAAAAGGACACTGATTTATAAATCATAACTAAGAAAAAAAAAAGAGATTTTAAGATTTTAATTAATATATATTTTTGTTATCATAACATTTTTTTAAAAAAATTATCTTTATATTTTTACTCAACACGAATATAAATTGATCACTCCCCTTATATTTATATGAACCATGAAAAATATTGCTGAAAATTACAAGGACTTTAATGGAGGCCGGAGGCCGGCGGCCGGCGGCCATAATTATATTCTATTTTAGGATAAAGAAGCAATTCCGGAATCATATATTTTAGTTAGCAGCCCACAGGGTATCCTTCGAAGGAGGAATTTGGAGCAGAATAGACGGGAGGGGTTTTTTATTTATTTTTAAATTAAAGAAACATATTATAAAAATATTAATAAAAAAGTATGCATGATGATTGGTTTCCCACCGAGCTGATCCTTTAATCCAACCTCCAAGTTGGAGATTGGTGAAAGCTTCCCAAATCTAATATAAGAAGTATAAAATAAAATAAAATCTTATTTGATTATTTAAAAATATACAGAATTAGAAGAACTGTATCTTTATTAGAGTAGTTTTATAACATTTCTTTCCATTTTTTTTTACGTTTAAATTTTTTAACTAATGATAAGAGATTATATTTTGTTTTATTTTTCTCATTTCCACCATTTTTCATTAATCCAAGCGTACCATAAGTTAGCATGCAGTTCACATCGGTGCTATGAAGAATAAAACGTGAGTACTTTTCAGGTAAGGGAGAGATTGGTATTTATATGCATTATAGAGTTTTATTTTATTTTTTTTATAGAAAAATGCATCATAGAGTATTTATCGACTGCATTTGATTGAAATTAGGGGAATTTGCGATTTGGATTGGATCGATTTTGGAAGCAAAAATTATCTGATCTAATCTCTTCGGTTTGATCATATAATCATCCATTTGGTTTGGATTTTTTTTCCAAATCCGATCTGATCCGATCCAATTTTTTCGGTTTGGATTGGATCAATTTTCTATTTTTTAAAAATCTTAAAATTTGTTTCATGACTATTTTGCAAATAATATTTTTTTGTATATATTGACTTGGTAAACTTTTTTTTTAAATAAAAAAATTCAGTAAACGATAATATAATTTTTTTTTGTAATGAGATATGAAGCGCTGCATAAATGAAATTTTGTTGACGATATGTGACTAGGTTTTTTCTTGGATTTAGTTGATGGGTTAATAAGGCTTAGGTTTACAAATGTTTGGGCTATGATTGAGGGAAAATCCAAATATGTAAAGAGAAATTAATATATTGAATCGGTTTGCATTCGATCTGTTTTCATCAACCAATCCGAAAACCGATCAAATCCAATCAAAAGTTGCGATTTTTTTTGGTTATCAATTTTTCGATTTTCAATTTATTCGGTTATCAATTTTTCAGTTGATCATTACGATTTGAATGAGTTGAAGAACACTCCTAATCAAAATGAAAAACTATTGCCGGTGTTATATAGGCTGTGATAGTAATTAATTCGGGGATTGGCTGTCCAGAGCCTATAGTTTATGGGGATAAGACTACTTTTAAAAAAGTGAAAAAATATAATATAATAAGTCCTATAATAATAGGACACTCGTCCCTCGTGCAATGAAGAACCTACTTTTATGCTTTGGAAAGCCGGCTCTAACTCCCTTAAAAATGGAAAATTTGAGCAAATATTTTGTGGAAACGAAGTTATTATTTTACAAAAATTTAGTGACAATACTATTATGTTTGATAAAAAACCACTTTCTATAAAGAGAGCTAAAGGTAATCCTTGTACTTGATATTTCCCTTAACCTTTCATTCATAAAAAACAACTTACTACGGTTCCAACTTCCAAATTCACTCTCTTAGGATACATTAAGGAAATACTTCATAACAATAAGTAAGCAAAACAATGTATGTACATATTTATTACCAATTTAAATATATATTTTTTACTCTAAACACATTTTATTGTAAATAAATACCAATTTAAATATATATACTCTAAAATATAATTGGCTTAAAACCTTCTTTAATACATATATTTCTGGACGAGAATCTACCTTATTTGATTTATGTTGTAAGAAGTGTATCAGAAAGGACACCCCAAGCAAATCAAAATATAATTTAAACTAAGCTTACGTTCATTCCATAATAATAATGTGAGTGTCTTTAAAAAAAATTGAAGAAAAACAATACAATGGAGACATATTAACATGTGAAATTTTAATGGACTTGTACTCTTAGACTCAAGTTAGAACCGATAAAAAAAACATAATTAATATAAATTATGCTCAAAAGATAATTAAAATTCCGACTACGTTTACCAAAAAAAATTATAACTGCTACCTTACTTTAAGGGTCGGTTTGGATGAGTTTTTCTTTTTATCCAAAAGTTGTTTTTTTCTTAAAAAAAAATACTTCTCATTTTTAGTTTAAATAAATTTTACTTTTTTTTCATAAGCTAAATATTTTTTTTTTTGGTAACAAGCTAAATATTTTAACTTCTAGAAAAAAGTAGAAGTGAAAAACTAAATATTTTTTTCAAAAACTAAATATTTTTATAAAAATATAAATAACTTTAACTTTTGTTAAAAAATATTTCTAAAATAAAAAAGAGATAAGTCCAAAACAAATGGGCTAAATACCTTACTAAGCTGGTAAAGTACTGTTTCAAAAGATTGTATTGTAAATTTCAAAGAAAATTTTAAGCTCGGGGCCCATGTTAATTTTGAGCGGTCCCTCTTACAATCAAATTTTTTGATTTCCTATTTATCTCTGCTTTAACTTTCATTTTTCTTTTTTACCCCGTTGTATGTGAGTAGAGGTGGTAATATGGGTTGAGCCCGGCGGGTCAACCCGCCAACCAGCCAAAACGGGGCGGGTTGGGTTGAGATTTTCAACCCACCTCAACCCGCCCCGCCTAGAAGTGGGTCGAAATGGGTTCAACCCGCCGCGGGGCGGGTTGACCCGCCGGGTTATAATTTTTTATTTTTTTTTATTTTTTTTACAATTAGGTAGTATTTCATTATTCCTTAATTTTTTGTGATATCCAATTTTTTTTTTATCTTAGTACTTCTTAGAAAAATCAAAGAATAATAATTTTATTCATGACAAATGTTATCTATATATAAGTTCCTAAATAATGTTTGACAAATATTAGTATACATTTAAGATTGAGACTAAAAAAATATAGAGAAATGTGAAATAAAATAAAATAATATTAGAAAAATTCATAAAATATAATTTTTTTTGAATTTTAATTAATTTTTTTTTAATTGGTGGGTTGACCCGCCAACCCACCATAAAACGGGGTGGGTTCATTTTTCCAACCCATATTTTTTGACGGGTCAACCCGCCCCGCCCCGCCCCATTTTTGGCGGGTTGGTGGCGGGTCGGGACGGGTCAACTCAAATTGCCACCTCTATATGTGAGTGGGAGCACCTAAATTTTTTATAGGCCTGGACTACAAAAATTGTTCTCCTAATTGAGCTGCTTTTTTCTTTCTCATGAGTTGCTAATGTGTAAGTTTACCTCATGATATTGATACGATGTATACGAATAAAATGGTTTATGGTTACATTATTTGAAGGGATTAATATTTATCATGTATGAGATAATTTTTTTACCTACATTCACATTTAAGTATGTAGGGCCCATGTGAAAAGAAGAGAGAAAAAAAAGAAAATATGAGCCCCACATATTTTTATGTACATGTAAGGGATAAAATTATTTCCTATAACATGAGAAATATTAATCCCTTATGAGATTTCTTACTATCAATTTTTTCTACTATTACTTAACTGCCACTCTAATCACCATTGGATTTAAAAGTTATTTTTTTCTCTCTTCATTAACTTTTCCTCTAATCCAATGTGATTAGAGTGGTAGTAGAAAAATTTGTAGTAAAAATACCCAATGTCATCCTTTATTTTGGAAAAAAATATCTAATGTTACTTTAAACAATTTTGTATAATATTCACCAAAATGGCGTTGTTTTAAGATTGAAAAATTAAAAACTATACTGATTAAGACTATTACAACCCTGAAATAAATTAAAATTATAAATATATCATGAATTTCCTCAAAACAACATCCTTTCAATGAACATTAAATAAAATTGTCTAAATAACCTTACAAAAAATGAACTCTTATTTTAATCATACTAACTACAGTAAAATATAAAGGCAAAGAAACCGGACAGATATTTAAATGAAAGAATGAACAGAGATACCCATAATTTGTTTTTTTTTTTTTTTTTTTATAACATACCCATTACTCTTTCGATGCGTAGGGTTCATGAACCAAATTTCAGTAATGTGATTTTTTTTATTTTTTTTTTGGGTTACAAATTATTTGTTTCTTATTTCTTGTATTGCCAAATTTCACCGACCCAAAGATACGTTATTTGCTGCTATGCTGAAAGGGGCCAAGAGCATCTTTAGTATCCACAAATACTCGAGCTGGAAATTTAGGAGGTGGTTAAGACTGAAGAGCTTAGCCCATGATAAAAAGATTAGCCCAATAAACAATTATGGGCTTGACAGGTCTTGTAGGAGTGTGCAGTATATCTCCCAAAAACGACGTCTCCTTAGTATTAAATGATTTATTTATTTTTTTATTTTATATAACAAGGAAAATAAACGAACTACATATCAGAGACCATTCTGGGCCAAGCTATGCCCATTATTAAATGACTTCTAACAAACACCATTGTAGAATCCACAAACTTATAGTTAAACTCCGCGAGAGTCTCCCAAGATCGCTAATTGACTAATTTAGTGCTAATTTGGAAATTATTTACTATGATGGGATAGTTTTGAAATTATTTTCCAGCTTAAGATCCTTTTTGTCACAATAGCAAATGACTCTTTTCTTTTCACCCATGTAGGTCTAAGGCACAAATGCACATTACAGGGTACTGTGTAAGGTGCATCGTAGACTTGTATCTTGTATAAAGTTAAAACAGTACCTGCATGGCTTGGACGGACATTTTTATTTATTTTTTGTTATGGGAGTAGGTAATTTTTTTCTTAAAAATAAAAAAATAAGACTCAGGTAGTATTAATTATAAGAGATTGAATAAAATAAGGGGAAATATATGTCATTTTAAATGACACACCTTACAGAGAGGGACCCACAACTTTAAAACTTCCCTCACTCTCTCATGGTTTATCTATTTCTCTCACTTAAAATGATATAACCTTGTGTCCTTTGAAATAATTTTTTTTTTTTTTTGGTATGCAAATAATACATTTTTTTACCATAAAATAAATACAGATAAATAATAATTATTTTTTTCAATTCAAATAAGTGATGGATTAAATTTTTAATATTATATACTTGTACTGAAAATATTTTCAGCATGAACACATGGTGTATCTATGAGAAAGGCACAAACTAACGTAGCTTCTTCCGGAAAGCTAAAAGGGTCTCTACATGTAATCCACAACCTAATAGCTTGAGAAAGACGCATGTCCATGGGGCATATATTGGTCAGTTAGTTCTCACCACCGGGGGTGAAATTGGGACGGGCCGGTCTACAGGGACCTACGGCTCGACCTACATTAGGCTAGATCGGGTCTAGCATATTTTGTATAATATGCCGGACTTGGGCCTTAAAAGCCTGTGTAATAAAAAAACTGTAGGCTCACTTTCAAAAGGTCGGGCCTATAAACCTACAAGCCGGCCTATATTGTACTATTTATTTTAAATAAAATAAAATAAGATAAAATAGAGTAAGTATGCCTTGAAGAAAAAATATAAGATATAAATTTAATCAATTGCAATTATTTATAACTTAATAATATTCGATTATATTTTAATAGAAATCTTACTTTATTTCTTATATAGGTGGAATCAACATCTCAACATGTTAGATTGTGTATATGAATATATTAAAAAAAAATTGGAAGAGGTTATACTTACTACAAGCATTATGATGTGTTTGTTGGATTCATGCAGTTATTTTAATTTACATAGTATGAATTTATTTGTTGGATCTGATGAATATATGTTATTTAGTTTGAGCATTTTACTTTTGAAAATGACTTAAATGCAGATTGTATGAGTTTTGTTATGATTCATGATTCTTTTTGGATGTTAAAATTATGATTTTTGGTGTAGCAACAGAATTTGAGTACTTTGTAAAGTTGATTACTGGTTCTGTTTGAAAGTTAAAAATTAACAGGCTAACGGGTCAAGCCAGGCTAACAGTTAGACTCATACTAGGCTTGGGCCAGGCCAAATTGAAAATTTTTAACGTAGGCTTGAGCTTTTCAGGGCAAAACTTGACCCAACCCAGCCCACTTTCAACCTTAGTTCTCACCTATGTATCACCGATACTGACACGTGACACGATACGACAAGACACTCCGACACGTTAGTTTTAAAAAATGTTAGATTTCGACACGTTAGGACACGTTTTGATATTAAATAATATTTTTAATTTATGTAATGTATATTATATTTAATATTCAATAATTTAACAAAAAAATTAAACTAAACTTATAATATTCACAAATTTTGCAAAGAAACATAAGATATCTCAAATATTTATATTAAACTCAATAAAATGGTAATCGTAATTCAACGGATCTAATAGTTAGAACTAAAAACTCAATACAACACAACCTTTGAATCTTTTTTTAAATTTCTATAATGCGTGTTGAAGAGTCGGAAAGTGTCGAAGTGTCGGACATGACATGTCAAGATTTTTGAAGCGTCGGTGCTTCATAGGTTCTCACCGTGATGGCGAACGTTTCTAAAATTGCTTATGGCTTTATATGTGTAGCAAATAACACTCCACCCTCTTAACTTGTGAGATAGTACACTCCAAACTTGCTCAAAAATTACACTCCACCCAACTTCACTGGTTGACTGTTAATAAAGGGATAGGTTATTCTACCTACTATTTTTTTTCCGCATACCTTTGCCTATCATTCTCCAACACCGTTAAATCAGAATATCAAGAGGAGAGAGAAAGATAAATATTAGTTGAGATTCTGATCTAATAATATTGTAAAGTGATAGGCAAAGATAGACAGAGAAAGATATATGTAAAATAACCTATCCCATTAACAAAAAAATACCATCTAATCACATTGAGTGTTAATTCTCAAACAAACGCTGTTTCATTTGTAATGTTTTCAAGTTTTTGGCTCATATTTATGTCTCTCTTTTCCACATTGCATGTGACAGACAGTGATTACAAAAATAATTCATAATGTTTATGTAAATCTTTTAAAATGAAATGTACAAATTTGCTGGCACTTCTAAAATGCATTCCTCTTTCATTTTGGCTGTGTTCCCTAAAGGGTTGCTTTCTCATAATAAAATACTACTTTTTAGTATTTGTTGTAGATTGGACCTCAGAGAAGGGCCTAAAATCTTGGAGGCCTATCACATAAGAGCGATAGTTTCAGCCCAGGAAGGTAATGCCGCCTCCTTTATCAGTTACACAAGAGAAGTACTCCCTCCTTAATCCCCTTCTCAATGATCCAAAGGGAATTAACCCCTGTGATTACCCATTTATGCAACATTAAATATTATGAACACTTAATATTTCTTTGTCTGAAAAAAAATTGCTGGATTTCTTGACCTTGGAACTGGTTTTTAATATAGGCTTACTAAGCAAGACATATCCTTGCATTGTACAAAGAACTAGTACAATAAAAAAATTCATTTGTATAAGAAGTCATGGCAGAGACATGATACAAGTGATTGTTTTTGATAAATTTTAGATTTCTCATAATATTACAAATTTATATTGTTATATTTATTTTATATGATTTGAGTCATTAAAGAATTTTTCTATTAAAAAAAAGTCATTAAAGATTTTTTCCAAACCTAAATTATGACTAAAAATACTATATATCAAGGACAAATATTTGATAATCATTAGTTATATTTGGTTTTCTATATCTAAAAGGATAGAATCAATTTAATCTGGTAATTAGTACCGAGATCAATCACATAGTATTTACTTAATAGATGCGCCTCAGAAAAACTTGTTATATGCATTGTCCTGTTTGGGTTTATTGATATGCATTTTAACTTGTCTTAATACTAATTACGGGAAGGAAATGATTATAATATTTCTTGTATCTAGCTATCTTAAATTTTGCATAATTATTTAATTTAAATAATAAAATAAAATAACGAACATAACATAACATAAAAAATAAGATAAGGTAAATAATAATTTATCTTTTGAGAGAATGTTACATGATGCTCAGTTTTGCTCACCCATGGTCTTGTAATCTGGAGGGTAAGGTTATGGTGGTTCACTTCTGGCTCCTTCACGGCACCAGCACAAAATGAGAGAATATTCTTTTGGGGTCACATCAAAGCACTGGTACATGTCTGGGCCTGTGATCTGTCCTCCTAACAAAACAAATAAAGGGAGGTAGGTGGGAGAGTGCTTGGGTCTTCGAAGAACTTGGGATAAGAATCAAAGCACGTGCCCTTTGCGGATCAACTATCAAACCTACCATAGTAGATGGAGGCTAACCTGTTGTTGGTTTTTGGTGATGTTAAATTCACTGTTTGAAGGTTTATTTTGATAGATATTTTCTTCAAGTATTAACACAGAAAACTAATTGAAGAACAAAATATTCAGAAAAATGAATAAGGAGAGGGACGGAGGGAGAGAGGGGCCTATATCCATGGGTCGTTTGACATCATTTATTTTTGTCCCTAAAATTCCAGGGAGGGTTGGTCTAAATAATTTGTTTCGATAAAGTTATTGTGCGTATATTAAAGGAATATAATATAAAATAATTAATGTGATTTTTATTTAGTAATTTAAGTTTTTTGGTTAAAATGATTATTTATATAATATCAGAGTCTTCGTGATCAAATGATCATGAGTAATTAATCTTCATTGCTTCCATTATATAATAAATAATTATATAGTACGGAATTTTTTAGTATAGGTAGGCGTAGTCTGTGCATTGTTCAATTTTTAAATTTAATAAACTCTTGTGGGAGAAAATGTATCAGAAAGATATAATATAAAACTATTAATATTCATGATCTTCATCTAATAATTTAAACTTTTGAATTCAATTCTGGTTGTTAAATTGCATCATCAAAATACAATACATACTATCAGCTACCATTTCTTATTGATTAGGTTTAAATTCGCAGCTCTTTTTTAAGAGGTCCATTTATGGTACAAAAAGTCAAATGAAAAGAAAAATAAAATAAAACCAAGTTTATTGTGGAATTTAAACTCTGAACTTGTGGAATTACGAAGGGTGATGTTTCTTTTGAAGGGTGGAATATGTTGGAGAGGTTAAGGGTTTAGAGGTGTTTAAAGTATTACATCAAGAGACATCAAATTTTGAAATGTTAAACAGTGTTACATCCAGTTTAGGAAAACCTAGAGATAATGCAAGCTATTGCTATTGGGCTCCGGCCCATATAGACTCAAATAACTATGGTTTCACCTATTGGGCGACTTGCATGTGAAGATACTATTAGATTATATTATTAAGGGGTTTGTATTTCTCCAACTGCTATATGTGCAGCAATCAAATACTTGCCATATATATATACTTGAAAGCATTAAATGTGAGAAATCATAACCATACACATGTCGTTGTTGTACGTAAAGCGGCTGCAAAAATAATTTTACCTATTATTAATATATCCAACAGAATATATCAATGTATAAGTGACTAAGTGGGGTACGCAATAGTGTGAACTATAGCTCAGTGAATGTCACTATAAAACCTTGGGCAAACTAAGAATTAAGAGAGAGGTGAAAGGTTCAGTTATGGCTGGTGATGAGCAATTTAGGTAAAGTAATAGCAAGGTGAGTGATGATGAAGAAAATGATCCCTTAATTAATGGATAAGGGGTACTCATAGTAAGAGCAAAAATTTTGAAGTATGAGAAATGTGATATCATAACCATTTTCAAATATATGGATCCCATTCCCGTGTAGAGCTACGTGACTTTTCACATAGCAATTAAGGAAAAATCAGTGTAAAGGAACTATTTATCCTTTAGGTCCAATTGGCCTATCGAAAACAAACTCAAATACTCATCTTATATGTAAAATTTTATCAACTAAATTGTTTTAATGAGATTTAAATTCTTGGTTTTCTTTGTATATTGGACTATTAGTGGTGTTTTAGACCATGGTTTAGTGGCCAACTCAAAAAACACTTCAACCCATGCTTGCGTGTGTGGCGTTCTACCATACACTTAACACCACAGTTGCTCTTATCATGCATAGCCCTACGTCAGATTAAAGTTTTCGCGTAACAAATTTACTCAAAAGATTTACGCCCTATCTTATAGCTTGATCTATATATAAAAATGTAGGGAAATAATTATCTCATATTGCATGAGATAATTATCTGATGCAATAGAGACAAAATAGTGGGGTCCACTACTTTTTCTTTTTTTGAAAAAATAATGGACCCCACTATTTTATTTCTGTGAGATAACTATCTCATGCAACATGAGATTAATAGATCCCATAAATATAAGGCTCATGCCCATGCATATTTTATCTCGATCGCCTCACTGACTTGAGCGTGCTCGTTTTTTTATGTACACACCACTCCTAATCTACCATAATTTGTATAAAACGATGATGAACTACTCGCAGCCATAAAAATTCATCACACCCCATAGCTTACATGAGATGCCATTCATCCGTTGTTTGGAACATAATAGGTTTAACCTTTTTTTTTTAGTCTACCAAAATAAAAAAGTTACTAAGAAAAAAAAAAGCTAAACCTATGTCACAGACGAGATCATATGTGGCACGTACACTTCCCATTTAAAAATTGATATGTCCTCTAAAAAAATATTTTGTTTAGTCCTCCATATGCAAATCACATTAATATTCCATTTATTGGTTTGTCGCGCCAAATGCAAAATGCAACATATGTACAAATAGATATTGGATTTTATATTTCTCATGTTAAATGAGAATTGAAATCTCATGTTGTAGAGATAAAAAGCATGTGAGATCCATGTGTTAGAAAAAATTAGATGTAGGACCCATGTCAGCACGGAAATCGAATGGTGCGTATGAAAGTTTGAATTTTCATGTTAAATGAGAAATATAAAACCCATAGATATTTTGGTGACAATATACTCTACGAGCAAAATCAAAAAACTTAAAAAGAGTTTTGAATTCAATTTTTATTGATAAACTTTCATGGATAAGTATATGCGAAAAACTATTCTCATGTTGCATGAAATAAGATTTTCTCTTTACACATCATTCGATAATTGTGTCATCTTTATCTTTTCTTTTCTTTTTATCTTTTTAGGTGGTGAAACCCATAAATTTATCTTTATGACATAAAATAACTTATTTTCTTTAATATGATATTAATAAAACTATAAGTAGCATGCTTTTGCAGTACTACTTTTAATTCTAAGGTTAGGATTGCAAGAAAGTCAAACATATAGGTGTTTGTTTAAGTTAATACCATATGTGATTCAGAATTTAATGTGTTGGGAGTCGCCCAACAATTAATGGTTGAAAAGATATATTTATTTGTTGTCAAAGAAAAAAACACATCCTTTTTAGATTTGCATTTTCAGAAAGGCATCATTCGAAGGAACAGTGATCACTTTGTCACGTCTGGCCAAAAAAATTATTAGACTATTATGTTAATAATAAAATTTTCCAAAATATCACGTGAAATATTTCGCTACACTGTGTTGTGAAATATGCTTGCAAATAATTCGCTACATAATGTAGCGAATTATGCCACGTCAGAATGCATAGTCAGCAAAAATGACATGTGTCAAGCAAGTAGTAATTCGCTACACTGAGTAGCATATTACGTTCGCGAATGATTTTTTGACACGTGTCACACTTTCGCAGGAAAAAGCTGACGTGACATAATTCGCTACACTGACCACGTGCACGAAATTATTGGCCACGAAATTCGATACCACTGATAACGAATTATGACATGTAGCAATCTGGTAAAAAATATTGTTTGTGTGGCATTTAGATAAAAAATCTGACAAAGTATGATATTTTGATCACTGTTCTCCATTCGAATAACTAATATTATCATCGTAAATGATTTTTCTAATTATTTAAAATAGAAAGTATTAAACAAAAAACACAAGCATGGAATTAAAAAATATTTAATACTTTATTATTTAAATAATTATGAGAATTATTTTAAAGGTGAATAACTCATATACATTTTGTCATTCGGTTTTTTTTAGGACTCAAACTTAAGACATTCAGTAAGAGAATAAATTCCTTACCATTTGAACCAATAATTATTGGTAATATATGTACTCTTAAAAAATGTCAGAAAGTGTAAAATATTTTAATTCTTTGTTTGGTGTAGGCCAAATTATAACTTTAGGCCGGACTATATTTAAACACAAAAGGTTTGACACCTGTTAGGCATTTAAGAATTAAAAATAATTAAAATAATATTACTTTACTATTTAAAATTATTTGAATAATATTTATTTGAAGTAAATGATATAATATAAGTAGGCTTATAAGTAGGGATATAAATGAGCCAGTCAACTTGTCAAGGCCCAACCTAGCTTGACTTTGCTTGTTTTAAAAATAATCCAAGTTTGCGATCATTAAAAGACCTCTGTAGCAATCAGGCCATAAGCCTATTTTTAGAAGGCTCGATCTCTAAGCTTGAAGGCCTGATCTGTATTTTTTAATAAGTAATATATTATATTTTTTAATAAATAATATCTTATTACTTTTTAATAAATAATATTTTGGTTATGGTGTGGCTTCAACTATGGTACTATTTTAACCTTTTATCAACTTAAGCAAATAAAAGGAATAAAATAAACAAAATAATCATAACTTATATTTTATAGTGTGCAATATGTCATGTTTTAAGGCTTGATAAGTCAAGCCAAGCCTTGTAATTTTAAAAATCAAGTCAGATCAAACTTATAATTTGGCTTGAATTAGGCTAACAAGTTAACTCAGACTTGAAATATTTTACATAGGCTTAGCTTATTTATATTTGAAGTTGACTCATTTACAACCCTACTTGTAGTCCAAACTTTGTACAAAAAAAAAACACTTATGATCTGCTTTTTAAAGCTTTTTTCAAGACTTAACATATTCTATTTTACTAGATATAATAAGTGGCCTAATATAGATCGGATCGTAGGCAGATAATAGTTTGCTGGCATAATTATGCCACTAAGTGTGTGTTCAAGTCGCGTAGGGGAGTGTACATGTTTATCTCAAGCATGGGATTTATGCATGATTTGAAGCGCATGCCACTTGGCAAGCCCACGCTAGCTCTATTGCATAGTAGATGTATTACCTACAACCCGTACATGGGAATTGTGCATGTTCAAGCTGTGCATTAGGGTGTGTCTCTTGATGAAGGAATGTTATGCCCTCTGCCTTGAACCGATATTGTGATCTTCTAATTCTAGAGAATCTATGGCTCTGTTTGATTCGTGTTTTTAAAAACAGTTTTCTAGTTTTCAGAATAAAAAAATAAAAAAACTCGTTTGGTAAGTTTGTTGTGTTAAAAAAAAAGTGTAAATATTTTTTTATTTTTAGAATCAAATTTAGAGAACATGTCTGAGTTATTTTTGTTTTCTGTTTTGATTTTTAACTTTAAAAAAAAAAACACAAAAAACAATTGTTTTCATAATTATTATACAAAACAGTTTTAAGAACAAAAAAATCAAAATACAATCAAACAGACCCTATAGCTATCAATCGATGCGCATAAATAGTTTTTTTTGTCTGGCTTGGTGAATTGTTAAATTTATCCATGGAGTGCTCTACTTTGTTCAGATCTTAATTCTATTAATATTATAGATATTTCTTAGCAACATATTGATGTGTTGTGAATTCCATTATCATGAGTCGATCTGAGCATCATTTTTGTATACTTACAAAAGAATTCTCTTAACTCCACTAACTACTTCAACACTTCTAGGTGCTTAATCAACTATTTGCTTCACATGTGAATATTCAAATATCTATTTACAATAGCATAAACAATTATATATGTTTGTATTCTTTTGCACAAAGGAATTTAGGGCTTTTCATAATGCCGAAATGATACGATAATAGGATTAAATATCAAGTAACTTCTTGACTAGTAAATTTTTTTATATTATTAATAGGTTTTTGACGGAAGGACTGGAACGTGTTTCCTCTCTAATTTCATTCAAGTTTTTACGGAATAAACTTTTCATTAAAAAATTTGTCACTGTTTTCAACATTATTTTTTTCGTCGATAATCCAGCCTTTTCTAATAGTATAATGAACAATTCAATAATTTTTCTAATTACTTAAAAAGTATTAAATAATTTTTGGATTAATTATTATATAAATTTTTTTATTTTTATTTGATACTTTATATTTTAAGTAATTAGGAGAATATTATAAAAAATAACATTATTCATTAATTAATGTAAAGATAGTCTCTTGACATATGGAAAATACATATATTGATTAATAAGAGGACATGTGATATGGATCCACAATATACTGAGACAAAGGGCCAAGAGGAAGAACCACAACTAGATCCACAGATCACACCCAAGACCAGGTGGGCCAAAAGGCACAGGGTCCAGCCCAAATGGATGAGAGACTACCAATTGACTTAGCATGGAGTTGTTGCATAGGATAAGTTGGTTACACGTTTAGGAAGTATCATTACATTTGCTTTCCGTTACTGTGATTTACATTCTGTTACTGTTATTGTATTTCATTGAGAGCTGTTGCATTTCTGTTAGCGACAAGTGCGGAAAGCACTTTCTGTTGCCTGGCATTTCCATTGCCATATGGTTGTATATAAGCCTACGGGCTCTGGAGGAAAAGGCAATCAATCAACTAGTTTCTTTTTCTTTGTCTATTTGTTTCCAAGGAGGTTCCCACCCTCGAAGTGGGTCTTTTTCGTCTGGTTCATTTCATCTGGTGCTTTCATTGAGAGTTGAACATGGCCGCGTCTGCTTCTTCCAACGAAAATATGGAGATCACACTCTCTCGTTTGCTCGAAGCTCATCTCGCACTACAAACAGAAATGCAAGATGTGACACATCGCATGGTAGCGTTGGAAGCTCGACCCCTTCCTCTGGGTCATCCCCACCTGAATCTGGATCCTAATATGGCCGGACCTGGATTGCGTACCACGATGAAGCTAGACGTGCCACGGTTCGATGGATCCGACCCCTTGGGTTGGTCTTTCAAAATTTCTCAGTTCTTTGAGTTCCATAGAACCCCAGAGGACCAGCGGTTGCGCATCGCCTCCTTCTATATGGAGGGTGAAGCCTTAGGATGGTTCCAGTGGATGCACTCTAATGGTCAATTAAACACCTGGGCACAGTTCCTTCAAGCCCTGGATCTGCGATTCGCCCCATCCCAATATGAAGACCCCAGGGGAGCGCTCTTTAAGCTCTGTCAATCGACTACGGTTCGCGCATATCAAACACAATTCGAAACACTTGCTAATCGGATCGTGGGTCTTCCTCCTCCTTTCCTGTTAAGTTGTTTCGTCTCCGGACTCAGGGCCGACATTCGTCGCGAGGTACAAGCTCTGCAGCCTACCACCCTCACGCAAGCCATTGGTCTCGCTCGTTTACAAGAGGAGAAGGTTAATGACGCAAGGAAAACCTTCCACTCAAACGCATCAGCTGCATCCATTTCCAGACCACCGACGTTTCCGTCGGCTGCCACCCCCAAACCAGATTTGATGCCAAACATTTGATTGCTTATTACAGAATAAATTTTTTTTGAAGGATTCCAAGTGCTTGTTCGCACAGGAGTCCATTGACTACTTGGGCCATATCATTTCCAAGAATGGTGTAGGTCCCGATCCGGAGAAGATTCGTGCCATGGTTGAATGGCCCTTGCCGACGACGCTTAAACAATTACGCGGGTTCCTGGGCTTGACTGGATTTTACAGGAAATTCGTTCAAGGCTACGCTGCGCTCGCGGCCCCTTTGACGGATATGTTGAAACATGATGCTTTTGCATGGACCGATCAGGCTCGGACTGCTTTTGATCAGCTGAAGAGAGCTATGACTCAGGCCCCTGTTCTACACCTGCCCGACTTTGACTCTGAGTTCGTGTTAGAAACTGATGCTTCCGGGTTGGGAATGGGAGCAGTATTGTTACAAAAGGGACATCCTGTGTCTTATTTCAGTAAGAAATTTTCTGGAAGACTATTACAAGCCTCCACCTATGTACGCGAACTGCATGCTATTACAGAGGCTGTACGCAAATGGAGACCATATCTCCTTGGCCGTCGTTTCACCATCCACACCGACCAGCGGAGCCTTCGTGAACTCATGACCCAAGTCATTCAAACTCCGGAGCAACAGTACTATTTGTCCAAACTCCTGGGCTATGACTACACTATTGCTTACAAACCGGGCGCTTCCAACCAGGTGGCGGATGCGTTGTCACGAAGGGAACATTCAGCTAGTTCCTTACTTGTGCTCTCTGTTCCACAATTTGAATTCATTTCTAAACTCAAAGAGACGTACACCAGTGATCCGGAGGTGCAAAAGTTGTTACAAGAATTAGAAGAAAACCCCTCTTCTCATCCCTTTTTACGGGCAGTGCGAGGGGTGCTTCTCTTCAAGGACAAGATTTTTATTCCTACCGCTTCAGCCATCAAACAAGCTCTTTTACTTGAATTCCATGCTTCTCCTTTGGCTGGCCATTTTGGCATCAGTAAGACACTTGGTAGGCTGCGCGAAAATTTCTACTGGAAGAGAATGAAACATGATGTAACAGAGTTTGTTCAACAATGCTTAGTCTGCCAACACATGAAATCCTCCCATCAAGCTCCAATTGGCCTTCTTCAACCTATCGAACCCCCAACACAGGTATGGGAGGATATATCCTTGGACTTCATCACAGGGCTCCCTTCTTTCCAAAACTACAGTGTCATTCTTGTTGTTGTGGATCGTTTCTCTAAAGCAGCACACTTTGGCAAGCTGCCCACACACTTTACTGCTTCTAAAGTTGCTGACCTGTTTGCTCAAATGATTTGTCGCTTACATGGCATGCCAAAGAGTATGATATCCGACCGAGACCCCATTTTTCTTAGTCATTTTTGGCAAGAACTATTCAAACTCAGCGGCACTAAACTTCGCATGTCCACCGCGTATCACCCACAAAGCGATGGCCAGACTGAGGTGGTTAATAGAACCTTGCAGCACTATCTTCGGTCCTTCGTCCATGAGCAACCACGGTTGTGGGGCAAGTTCCTTCATTGGGCTGAATGGTGTTATAACACCACTATTCACTCATCCACCGGCATGACACCTTTCCAAGCCGTCTATGGAAGAGAACCTCCAAACATTCCTACTTATGTGCTTGGCAGCACCCCTGTGGATGCTGTTGATTTCGAACTTCGTACCCGCGAGGACCTATTACTCCGTCTTCGCCAGCGCTTGCTCAAGGTTCAGGGGATCATGAAGCGATCCGCTGATCTCCATCGACGCCATGTTGAGTTCCATGAAGGGGATCTGGTGATGGTCCGTTTGCGGCCCTATCGACAGACATCAGTGACTGGTGCTCCTCCACAGAAACTAGCCAAACGTTTCTATGGGCCTTACAAAATTGTGCGTTGTATCAACCCTGTCGCTTTTGAGTTAGAGCTTCCTGCTGGTTCCAAAATACACCCTGTATTCCATTCTTCCTTGCTGAAACCCTTCTTTGCTGCTGATACTGCAACCCCGGATCAGTCTCTTCAGTTGCCGGATACTGCCATAGATCACCACCCTCTGATCCAACCTTTAGCTATTTTGAATAGTCAGGAAGGACCCGAGGCTTCACAAACAAAGGTATTGGTTCAGTGGCAAGGTTTATACCCAGAAGATGCCACTTGGGAGTTTCTTTCTGACCTTAAAGCTAATTTTCCTACTTTCCACATTGAGGACAATGTGTGTCCTGATGGGGCAGGGGATGATATGGATCCACAATATACTGAGACAAAGGGCCAAGAGGAAGAACCACAACTAGATCCACAGATCACACCCAAGACCAGGTGGGCCAAAAGGCACAGGGTCCAGCCCAAATGGATGAGAGACTACCAATTGACTTAGCATGGAGTTGTTGCATAGGATAAGTTGGTTACACGTTTAGGAAGTATCATTACATTTGCTTTCCGTTACTGTGATTTACATTCTGTTACTGTTATTGTATTTCATTGAGAGCTGTTGCATTTCTGTTAGCGACAAGTGCGGAAAGCACTTTCTGTTGCCTGGCATTTCCATTGCCATATGGTTGTATATAAGCCTACGGGCTCTGGAGGAAAAGGCAATCAATCAACTAGTTTCTTTTTCTTTGTCTATTTGTTTCCAAGGAGGTTCCCACCCTCGAAGTGGGTCTTTTTCGTCTGGTTCATTTCATCTGGTGCTTTCATTGAGAGTTGAACATGGCCGCGTCTGCTTCTTCCAACGAAAATATGGAGATCACACTCTCTCGTTTGCTCGAAGCTCATCTCGCACTACAAACAGAAATGCAAGATGTGACACATCGCATGGTAGCGTTGGAAGCTCGACCCCTTCCTCTGGGTCATCCCCACCTGAATCTGGATCCTAATATGGCCGGACCTGGATTGCGTACCACGATGAAGCTAGACGTGCCACGGTTCGATGGATCCGACCCCTTGGGTTGGTCTTTCAAAATTTCTCAGTTCTTTGAGTTCCATAGAACCCCAGAGGACCAGCGGTTGCGCATCGCCTCCTTCTATATGGAGGGTGAAGCCTTAGGATGGTTCCAGTGGATGCACTCTAATGGTCAATTAAACACCTGGGCACAGTTCCTTCAAGCCCTGGATCTGCGATTCGCCCCATCCCAATATGAAGACCCCAGGGGAGCGCTCTTTAAGCTCTGTCAATCGACTACGGTTCGCGCATATCAAACACAATTCGAAACACTTGCTAATCGGATCGTGGGTCTTCCTCCTCCTTTCCTGTTAAGTTGTTTCGTCTCCGGACTCAGGGCCGACATTCGTCGCGAGGTACAAGCTCTGCAGCCTACCACCCTCACGCAAGCCATTGGTCTCGCTCGTTTACAAGAGGAGAAGGTTAATGACGCAAGGAAAACCTTCCACTCAAACGCATCAGCTGCATCCATTTCCAGACCACCGACGTTTCCGTCGGCTGCCACCCCCAAACCAGATTTGATGCCAAACATTTGATTGCTTATTACAGAATAAATTTTTTTTGAAGGATTCCAAGTGCTTGTTCGCACAGGAGTCCATTGACTACTTGGGCCATATCATTTCCAAGAATGGTGTAGGTCCCGATCCGGAGAAGATTCGTGCCATGGTTGAATGGCCCTTGCCGACGACGCTTAAACAATTACGCGGGTTCCTGGGCTTGACTGGATTTTACAGGAAATTCGTTCAAGGCTACGCTGCGCTCGCGGCCCCTTTGACGGATATGTTGAAACATGATGCTTTTGCATGGACCGATCAGGCTCGGACTGCTTTTGATCAGCTGAAGAGAGCTATGACTCAGGCCCCTGTTCTACACCTGCCCGACTTTGACTCTGAGTTCGTGTTAGAAACTGATGCTTCCGGGTTGGGAATGGGAGCAGTATTGTTACAAAAGGGACATCCTGTGTCTTATTTCAGTAAGAAATTTTCTGGAAGACTATTACAAGCCTCCACCTATGTACGCGAACTGCATGCTATTACAGAGGCTGTACGCAAATGGAGACCATATCTCCTTGGCCGTCGTTTCACCATCCACACCGACCAGCGGAGCCTTCGTGAACTCATGACCCAAGTCATTCAAACTCCGGAGCAACAGTACTATTTGTCCAAACTCCTGGGCTATGACTACACTATTGCTTACAAACCGGGCGCTTCCAACCAGGTGGCGGATGCGTTGTCACGAAGGGAACATTCAGCTAGTTCCTTACTTGTGCTCTCTGTTCCACAATTTGAATTCATTTCTAAACTCAAAGAGACGTACACCAGTGATCCGGAGGTGCAAAAGTTGTTACAAGAATTAGAAGAAAACCCCTCTTCTCATCCCTTTTTACGGGCAGTGCGAGGGGTGCTTCTCTTCAAGGACAAGATTTTTATTCCTACCGCTTCAGCCATCAAACAAGCTCTTTTACTTGAATTCCATGCTTCTCCTTTGGCTGGCCATTTTGGCATCAGTAAGACACTTGGTAGGCTGCGCGAAAATTTCTACTGGAAGAGAATGAAACATGATGTAACAGAGTTTGTTCAACAATGCTTAGTCTGCCAACACATGAAATCCTCCCATCAAGCTCCAATTGGCCTTCTTCAACCTATCGAACCCCCAACACAGGTATGGGAGGATATATCCTTGGACTTCATCACAGGGCTCCCTTCTTTCCAAAACTACAGTGTCATTCTTGTTGTTGTGGATCGTTTCTCTAAAGCAGCACACTTTGGCAAGCTGCCCACACACTTTACTGCTTCTAAAGTTGCTGACCTGTTTGCTCAAATGATTTGTCGCTTACATGGCATGCCAAAGAGTATGATATCCGACCGAGACCCCATTTTTCTTAGTCATTTTTGGCAAGAACTATTCAAACTCAGCGGCACTAAACTTCGCATGTCCACCGCGTATCACCCACAAAGCGATGGCCAGACTGAGGTGGTTAATAGAACCTTGCAGCACTATCTTCGGTCCTTCGTCCATGAGCAACCACGGTTGTGGGGCAAGTTCCTTCATTGGGCTGAATGGTGTTATAACACCACTATTCACTCATCCACCGGCATGACACCTTTCCAAGCCGTCTATGGAAGAGAACCTCCAAACATTCCTACTTATGTGCTTGGCAGCACCCCTGTGGATGCTGTTGATTTCGAACTTCGTACCCGCGAGGACCTATTACTCCGTCTTCGCCAGCGCTTGCTCAAGGTTCAGGGGATCATGAAGCGATCCGCTGATCTCCATCGACGCCATGTTGAGTTCCATGAAGGGGATCTGGTGATGGTCCGTTTGCGGCCCTATCGACAGACATCAGTGACTGGTGCTCCTCCACAGAAACTAGCCAAACGTTTCTATGGGCCTTACAAAATTGTGCGTTGTATCAACCCTGTCGCTTTTGAGTTAGAGCTTCCTGCTGGTTCCAAAATACACCCTGTATTCCATTCTTCCTTGCTGAAACCCTTCTTTGCTGCTGATACTGCAACCCCGGATCAGTCTCTTCAGTTGCCGGATACTGCCATAGATCACCACCCTCTGATCCAACCTTTAGCTATTTTGAATAGTCAGGAAGGACCCGAGGCTTCACAAACAAAGGTATTGGTTCAGTGGCAAGGTTTATACCCAGAAGATGCCACTTGGGAGTTTCTTTCTGACCTTAAAGCTAATTTTCCTACTTTCCACATTGAGGACAATGTGTGTCCTGATGGGGCAGGGGATGATATGGATCCACAATATACTGAGACAAAGGGCCAAGAGGAAGAACCACAACTAGATCCACAGATCACACCCAAGACCAGGTGGGCCAAAAGGCACAGGGTCCAGCCCAAATGGATGAGAGACTACCAATTGACTTAGCATGGAGTTGTTGCATAGGATAAGTTGGTTACACGTTTAGGAAGTATCATTACATTTGCTTTCCGTTACTGTGATTTACATTCTGTTACTGTTATTGTATTTCATTGAGAGCTGTTGCATTTCTGTTAGCGACAAGTGCGGAAAGCACTTTCTGTTGCCTGGCATTTCCATTGCCATATGGTTGTATATAAGCCTACGGGCTCTGGAGGAAAAGGCAATCAATCAACTAGTTTCTTTTTCTTTGTCTATTTGTTTCCAAGGAGGTTCCCACCCTCGAAGTGGGTCTTTTTCGTCCGGTTCATTTCAACATGTCTCTTAGATTTATGAAAGAACATGTTATCTGTTGTAGAAGAGGCACATTAGTGAGGTTTAACTACACACACAACATCCAAACTCTTCTCTCTCTTTTTTTTCTTTTAATTGTTAACTGTATTTGTTTCATGAATAGAGTACTACTTTCATCGTCAGTTTTTCTATCAAAATAAACATACATTCAAACTACTTTTTATTTTTAAATTTTTTTAATATATATTAAATTTCTGTAATGTATACATTTATCATTTTAGAAAATATTGTGTGTTTTTACAATATATATATATATATATATGTGTGTGTGTGTGTATATATATATTAATTTATTTTATTGAGCGTAATTTATTAATTAATTCTTAATTATTAACAAATTACCTATCAAATTCGGTATCACAATAAAAAAAATTATTATGCCTTTATTTATTTATCAAACAAATTTTCTAATATTTAGCATTATAGGTTGTTCAAATAAAATTTGTGGGTTATATTTATAAGAAAAATGTGTGTATTCTTAAAGAACATAAACATAGGTCCTTTTAATAGTTAGAGAGATAAACATAAGAAGTACACCCACATTTTTATTTTGTTTTTATTTTTATTTTTTCAAGTAGAATCCAACTGCGGACTTGTTTTGGTGCAAGTGCACAGACAAATTTTTGAAAATATATATATATATTAGTCTCAACAATAATTAAAATTACAGTGCCTAATTTAATCTCTTAGGAAAAAAAGTCGAAGAAGATCTACATTAGTCAAAATTATGGTTACTCTAAAATTCAAAGAAGACCTACATTAGTCCCTCAAAAAGATTAACATAAGTCTATTTTGAAATTTACAGGGAGTATGAGTCAATTTTTTTGGTCCCCAAAAGGTACTTTATTTTTGTAATAAGTTCAATTTTTTTTAAAAAAAATTTATATTCTTTTATTTTTTTAATACATTTAAAACTTATTTTACACAAAAATTTCGAGGCATTACCATTAAACGCCAATTCTAACTGTGCAGATATAAATAAAATTGTTTGGTTTCGCCGCTGGTAGAATCCATACCTTTTAATGATTATCTCTCCGTAAGTTTATGTCATTCAGAACAAGTTAGTGTAAATTAGCAACTTAGTACATTATTCTTCAGTTATAGTTCAGTTCCTAATAATTATGTGTACAAATTGGTTCTTGAATTTATAAAATTTATTTCTTTATAGTCAGTATTAAATAGACCGGTGGAGCAGAAAATACTGGTAGTAGGTAGGCACTACAGTTATAAAGCTTGGATTATTGTGCTTGCGAATTGTGGCAGCACTCTTGGTTTTTATCGAACTCCATAAAGTGTCGTGAGCTGGTTGGTTAGATGTGACTTTTGGGCACAAAACCAAATCAAACAGCTACTACTTCTTCTGTGTCATTAGATTGACTCTTCTGTTATTCCAGATTGAGTCGTCACACAAATACTAATAAATAATAGGGAAAACATTTTCTCATCAGAAAATCGAAACCCTAAATAATAACGCTTTTTCCCTCTCAATAATCGACATCTTTTTCTTTCATCGGTTCGTTGTTTGGAGTGAATAAAGCAGCTTCTGTAACTCCGTCATCATCTTCTTCTTCCTTAGAATCTCTCGTTTTAAGTATAAACCCTGCATTGCTTCCACCACCACCTCGTTTTCCTCACCACCCCTATATAAACAGGTAAACAAATACTCGTGCCTATTATAGTATATTATACTCTTTCCACTTTCACATATTGACTATAATGTATATTGGTCTTGCAGTTTTCTTCGGTTAATTGCTGCTGGGTAATCTGAATCACTCTCAGTTTCATATCCAAAATAGAAGGTTTTTTTTTTTTTTTTTGTCTTATCTGTTTTCATCTTTATTTTTGTATTCTTCCTCGTAGATCTGCATATTTTATTTTTTGAATAGTGGGAAATGTTTTAATTTTCCTAAAGTTTATTTTTTTCCCGTTATTTTTGGCATTGATCAACATGTCTTCTAAGCACGTATGTGCTTGCTGAGTTTTTTGTTTCCTTGATTCAAACATTGAGGGTACATCTTGAAACTTCAATGGACAAATAAATCTCTCCATGCATCCCTTGTCTTGATTATGAATTCGCTAGCACTAAATGTCGTTGCCTTCAGCACTTGTTTATTTTTCAGACAATGGCTACTGAAGTATATCACCAGGCTATGGGGACTTTTCAATCCCATTCCTATCTTAACAATTTTAGTCATCATCAAAAACTTCCGAACAATTTAGTAAGAGTGGTGACAAAGGATAATCGCTCTGGTAAGAGGAATTTTAGTGTAATTCGATCTTCAGCTTCTCAAACTTCAGTGGTTGATACAGTGTTATCCCCTTCAAGAAGCAATACTAGTGACAATAACAAAAAATCAAGTAAGACAAACTCTGCTGTCTATTGACAATCATTGTTTTGCATTGTATCTTGAAGTTGGATTCACCGAGTTTTAGTTGATTGCAACTTTTAAGGAGTTGAAGTTGTCAAAATTGAATGTTATCTAACAGCTTTTCAATATGTTTATACTCAGATGAGGCTGCTTTGATCCTTATTCGACATGGTGAGTCATTGTGGAATGAAAAGAACTTATTCACAGGTTGTGTTGATGTCCCACTGAGCAAGAAGGGCATAGACGAGGCAATTGAAGCTGGCAAAAGAATCAGCAGTATTCCTGTGGATGTCATATTTACATCTGCATTAATTCGTGCACAAATGACAGCCATGCTTGCCATGACACAGCATCGTCGTAGGAAGGTAACATGAATGCACAACTATCTTCTGGTGTCCAAATTAGTGAGACAATATCTCTGACTAGTTCTTACTTGGAAAGTTTATGACATACTAGTAAGCATGACATGCTCCCAAACACCAGTGCTTAGCTGTAAAGACACGGGAATAATCCATAAAAGAATAGAAAAATTGACAGGTTATGCAATATTTATTGCCGATGATATATATAGTACTGTATTACTCTGTAGTTTACACTATTTGATGAAATATATTCATTTTCTACAATATAGCATTCAAATGGCATTTTCTAAACTATTAACGATCAACCTTCCTTTAGGTGCCTATCATAATGCACAATGAGAGTGAACAAGCAAGGGAATGGAGTCAAGTTTTTAGTGAAGAAACAAAAAAGCAATCGATTCCAGTCATAGCATCTTGGCAACTAAATGAAAGAATGTAGTAATCTTTTTCCCATTTTCAATGTTTGCCAATTTCCACTCCTGCTTTACAATCTTGTGAATAATATATCATCCATATGCCATAATTGTTATCATTTAGGTATGGGGAGCTACAGGGTCTCAATAAGCAAGAAACAGCAGATAAATATGGGAAAGAACAAGTCCATGAGTGGCGCCGAAGTTATGACATACCTCCTCCAAATGGTGAAAGCTTGGAAATGTGTGCTCAAAGGGCAGTGGCCTATTTTAGAGACCAAGTATGTGGTTATTTAGTTTTTGTATATATACAAACTTATTATTAATCTGTTTTTTCCTTTTATGCTGTAGTGTTCTGCATGTTCTATCATTAATATAACTATTATGTGTGTCAAAATTGATATTAAGGTTTCCAGAAAAGTTTTGTGAATCTTTACACTAGGTAGTCCTCTCCACTCCATATCTCCATTTCATAAGTTTGTGATACTTTCATATTTATTTGATGTTTAATGGGACATGTTGCTTCAAGCCTGCATATGTTGCAGAGGAAGTATGCATGTAGTTCAATATATGTTTTTATGGTCAAATTTCTGGTATGGTTGGTAGTAGTAACATAAAACTCCAGTCTTGAAGACTGAAGTGACTCTATAACATCTATATGGAACTGATTCCATTGACGTTATGCTGCAGATTGAACCTCAACTTTTATCTGGAAAGAATGTTATGATTGCAGCCCATGGGAATTCACTGAGATCCATTATCATGTATCTTGACAAACTCACTTCCCAAGAGGTGGTTGAAATATTCAGAATTATCATGTCTCTTATGTTCACATGACACTAAAAAATTTAGTCCGGTGATTTTTTTCTTTCTTTCACTTTTTGACAGGTTATTAGTTTAGAATTGTCAACTGGAATTCCAATGCTTTATATTTTCAAAGAAGGAAGATTCATGAGGAGGGGGAGTCCCATAGGACCAACTGAAGCTGGAGTTTATGCCTATACTAGGGTAAGCAGTTATATCTCTTTTTATATTTTATCCCATTTTGCTAAGATGATGGTTCTTTTGACATTACAGAAGTTTTAATTTGAGCATTGATATCTGTTGCCTGAAAGGCTGAAATGGCACTTGCAGTCCATTAGAAATAGATAGAAAGAATAGAAATTCCAAATAGTTCCATTATTGAGGGATATTGTTTAAATTCACAGCTTAGCTCTTGTTAAGTGATAACTTATATTTAGTAATATCAGTTTCGGTGCTTCCATGTTAAGCACTTTTTTCTTTCTTGCCAAAATATTTAGCTTCCATGTTTCTTTTTTAAAAATTTCAAAGATAAATATAATACTGATAGAAAGTTGTTACCCATTGACCAAATGATATCCCTTATTAAAACATTTCCTTTGGCTTCAACTAGTGTGATTAGTTGGCATGGGTAGTAAGTACCTGATCCTATAAATATTAATAACTGAATAAGCAGGGAAGAACTTTTGATTAAAATTTCAGACTTCTTCTCAGACCAGAAAGAAAAATGCATTTGTTCCTCAAACTCCGAACTTTGTTAAACGGGAACAAAACTAACTGAGTATATAGGTATTTCCACACTACTTGGGAACTCTAATCTATTTATTGTTACTTGTTAGTCATCAATTATCTACTAATTGGATTCATGCTCTATTTTGATGTTAAAATTAAGTTCCACACTTCATTCTTCAAATCTTCTTTTTAACTAAAGTCTGCAAGGCCTGACAATGTTAATACTTGGTCACAGGGTTTGGCTCTTTACAGGCAGAGGTTGGATGATATGTTCCAATAATGTTTTTTAGGTTAGTATATACACTCACTGCTTCATTTCTTCTGTTTATGCTTATCTGTTAGTATACATTCTTCTTCTTCTTTTTCCTCTTTTTTATTTTTATTTCATTTTATTGTCTTTGTTTCAGGAAATACATCATGCATTAATCAGAAGCATTATAGTGAAGTCACGTAATAAGGGGGAAAACTAGATGTTATCAATATAATAATTAGATAACATGAAAATTTGAGCATGCCCCGTAGCTTGATTCTTTGGATATTTAGCAGAGTTTCGAACTGGTGGGTTGGAATACCAGCTCCACACTTCAGCATTGTTCTCATATGGTAGAGGAGTAGATGCTTCCATGTGCCTATTGTAGATGAATCATTGAATCTTATAGAAATGCTTTCACGTCCATTACTTTAATTGTAAACGAATTGTTATGTGAATTTTACTGGATATCCAGAAATGTTTTATTATAGAAACTTATTGCTTATCCCAAACCACTCACTCCTCTTGAACATTTTTATTTGCTCCTCCTTCCATTTACAATGAGGATGCACATGAATCTTGTTTTTCAAGTGTTAAAACTTAAAAGTAAAATAATTGCATAAATACAAGCAGTAATTTTAGAACCCTGCATTGCAGTAATAATAATATTTTCATTTTTTATTTTTAATTTATTTTCAATTTTGCGTATAATGTTGCAGTAAGAGAAAAAAAAAACCAGGGCATGTAGAGAACCCACAGCTATTTTTTAGACATGTTTTATAAGGCAAACAACAGAAACCCACAAGACCAAGTTGCACGATACTTGTATAATAATTAAGGGTTTACTGTTTGTCATTTTAAATGACACAATTTTGTGTCATTTTTAATGAAACTATATCGTTTTGGTGTGTTTTATCATTTTTTCTAATTTATAAAATGACGTAGTGTCATTAAAATGACACAAATTTATGTCATTTAAAATGACAAACATTTTTCCCAATAATTAAACGTATAATTTCTATTTAAACACCTAAAGGCTGAATTTAGAGACAAGTGATATATTATTTTAACACGTCTATTTTGCATCAGATAAGAGTGATTGCCTTATACCCAATGCAGTACACAACAGCAAAGTAATCATAGCTCATTTTCTCACTCATCATTGAAAAAGCTTTTCTATCTATATATACTCCCATTCAGCCATTGAGGAGACACCTTCCACATAGCAGAGAGCTTATTAGCATATCACCTCATAGAGCCACCGCGTCATCACATTTCCCCTGATTACTACTCACAATAACTCTATTGAGCTTAAGTTCATACTTTTACCTTATAGATCACATACTATCCCCCCTTTGAGGGAAAGAGAACCATTTCTATCACCCAAACATTTCAATGGATTACTTAATGTTCCTCTTCTTCCGTGGGAAGATATCTAAGCAGCTGAAAATCGCATACATTATAAATCACACTTTTGTTTTAAAAACAAATATTGAAGTCTAAAACTGAATTTTGGTGAAGAAAATTGAAGGCTAAAGTGCAAGCACAGCGGCCTGGATGTTATAAAATATGAAAACCTATCCATGTATGCAGTTACTTGACGGGGAAGATGGACATGCTTGCTATAAATAACTAAAAATAACCAATCAATGCATCCATAAGGGAGGAAAAGAGACAAACATTGTAAATCACGAGAAGCAAAAGACTAGTTGATGCAAAATCAAGCATTCCATTCCCGTTCGATCTGTCAGAAGCTTCAATCCTGAAGGTAAAATCATCTGTAAATCAACATTTAGTCAACAAAAAGTCTGTTGATTCTAAATTTCAAACAAGAATGTCACAGCATCCTGTTACATTACAGTTAACTATGCACTCGTGAAAAAAGGAACTCAGGTACGTAATTTCTCGTTCTCCGCACTAGCATTTCTATCCCCTTGATTAACCAAGCTATTCTGATCAGGGTTAATGATCTCCGGATCCATCCCAGGTTCGGGTGAACCATCTATTTTCTCATTGTCAGAAGCATCAGAATCGGCGTCTAACCTAATGGAATCTAAAGAAGGAACATTGTTTGGGACTGATGATGGAGAGTTTTCCCTTGTCCAGAAAGAGGGAGTCTTCTTGTCATCCTCTTTCATTTTCTCAGCATATCTGCTAATGTCAAATCCTGTATCATCTTTCCCACCGAATGCAGTTTCAAGACGATCCAAATCAAACAAATCCTCCATAATTTTTTTAGTGTTCTGATCATCAGAGTAACCGAACTTGACTTTATTATAGGTCTTAGGCTCTAATATGGGCTTTACCATCTGCAGCAATACATATTTTTTAATGATCAGAATCATTAGCAGCAAAAAAA